>MU158941.1:416596-431182 GCA_015888305.1 Antheraea pernyi
CCATCCCTCCCCCCAACACAGGCTGGCAACGCACTTGTGACTCCCCTGGTGTTGCTTGTGTCTATGGACGGTGATCACTTAACGTTCGTTTGCCTCCTATGATACAAAAAAAAGTATAGTCATTAAAATTACAACAAATTACAAAATGTATTTTATCACTTATTCCAAGAACCTGCAACAATGTTATTTTTCTCAAAAAAAAAAAAACTACAGACACGTTAGATTGACATTCTAATTATATGTAGGTATAAAAGATTGTGAAATATCGAATAACATGTTACAGCTATTTCCAATAAATGTTTCATAATAAACTCATTTAAAAAGATTATTTGTTAACAAATGTAAATTATTTCACAATTTATATTCTATATGCATCACGTAGTTGAAAACATCAATTTTGTTAATGTTTTTTTTATTTAGAAATACGTATTTGTGTATCTCTTCGCTTGTAATATATTACCAATTTAAATGATCATGCGTTTCTTCGGTTTTCTTTGACGATGCGATTTAGTTTTTGTTGTTAATGTTGTCTAAATCCTATTAGTAGAGTAGATCCTCTAGAGAATCCTAGAGTAGATAATAGCTAAGAATAAATATAGGTTTTTAAATTTTTTATTTGTTTTCGTTAGTATTATATCAAAATACCAGTAATGCCATCTATTATGTTATTAGGTAGTTACTATTGTACGGTTGTATGACAAAATATGTTGTGCAATAAATTTCATTCACTGTCTGTCTCACAGTAAAAAACGTTGTCTAATTTATAGTTTTCATACCAATTGTAGATCATTGTTGTAGTAAATCGTTTTAAAACTTTTTACTTCCCCATTGTTAAGTCTGCTATATCTTATAAACCTCGTGTATGTCCTGTTAAAACTGTGCTTTACAATTGTTATATTTACATCATTAGAATATAATTACATGTTATGGGCAGCGGGATACATAATCGTCAAAACTAATGATATTAATTTATTAAATACTACATTAAAGAATCGACACAAATATGCAAATGCCGAATCAGAACAACATTTTAAAACGAAATAAATTAAATATATTCAATTATAATAAAATACAGTAAAAACGAATAGAATAAAGATCAGGATAATGAGGAGATAGAAATAGACAGGCACATAAGATGTACATAGAACGGCAGTGTTGTTTTTGGTGGCCCAGAAACGTAAAACCAAATTTTTAAATAAAATTTCGAAGGCAGAAAGATGATTTTAAGGTAACCCCATAGAACAGAGGCTTAGTGTTAAATAGAATTGATTGGAAACAAAATGAAAAGGTTTTTGTCATAGTTTGGGAAACAAACCAAAGGTTATCATCTAATTGCAACTTCTTAAAGTAAATACACAATATATATGTTTTCTCCCAGCGATATAAATAATAATAGATCATTTTGTTACAATAATAATATTAAATAATAATAGATAATTCTGGTATACGATCAACTGACGCTTCATCACGAAATAAAACAGCACGAGACGCTTTATACTTTAACATAATGTTCTAGCATCTGCATTTATTTCTATGGTTGTCAAATCATTAATTCAATTGCTTACATTTTAACTCTATATGTATTCGTCAGCTTTTCATCATATCATCGTTTTAATTTTATAAAAGGACATCTGGCGATAAAGAATACGTAGTTTTTTTTTTCACATATTCAATTTTTATTGCAGGAGTTTTTGGCTCGATCTTGAAATGTCATGTAGTGAATTTTATATTTTATTAATAATCTTGTGATATTTAGCTCTATATTTTGTAATATTGCAGGTGTTCTACGTAATATAGTTTAGTTAATGTGCTCGAGTGAAGTGGATGGGAAATAATACCAAGGCGCATGGATTATGACTTGCCACAAAAATTCCCTGGAAAATTCTAACAAGACGGACACCATCTTGTTACAATATTAAAACGAGTTCAAGAAACTTGTAATATAATTACCTACTCGATAATGGCAATAATAATGTACTAGAAGATTCGTTGCCAACAATAAAATGAATACTGTATTGCACATAACTAAGTGAAAAGAATGAATACTCAATGCTTAAAAGTATTCTATATCAGTCGTCTTAGGAGTACGAGCAAGATGTGTGAAATATTTACGGAATAAATATTCATATATCTAAGTACGCAGAGAAATCACGTAGTATACGATGTAAAGAGCTCGGAGACTTAACTAATTGAATATTGAATAGAAGCGAACATAATTTATCTAAATTATCATACATAATTTATCATAAACATACCTAATTGTAATCTAATATTTCGTTTCTCAAAACAGGGCGCGACGCGTTATTAACTCCCAGAACGGCATCAATATTAACCTGATTCATATTGCAAATAAAATTATACAGCCATGATTTCTAAGTCTACTAATTGGGTATTCTGTGGAAATATATAACCTAACTAGTTGACACGGTCACGCGTTGCTGTGGCTTAGTTCTTACACGTTGAATTCGAATTATGATATTTATGAGGTATCTCTACCGAGGTACCATCTACGAGATATCTATAACAGTCGGTGCTACAGTTTTTTTTCAACAAAATAATGTAAAGTAACTGTCTGTTCGAGATTGATGAAATTTACAATTAATAACAATAATCAACATTGACAATAAGTAAATTGTAATTAAAACATATTGAGGCGATTAATCGAAATATGAATTATCCTACCTCTCAAGTTGGACCAAATTATACATAAATGCCAACTTTCATGAAGATCAGTTGAGTAGTTTCACAGTTCGTCATGGACAAACAACATGACAGTGAATTTCTATATATTCAAATGTTAATTTACTAAATTCGTCAATGTTACACTAAAATTTATAACTCTCACAGAAAACCGAGGTGAAGTAATAGTGCCTGGCATTGTTGTGTGTTATTCAGTTAGTGAGAGCGCTGGATTAACACCTCACCTCCCCCTTCCCCAAACACAGGCTGGCAACGCACTTGTGACTCCCCTGGTGTTGCAAGTGTCTATGGACGGTGATGATCACTTAACATCAGATGACCCAACTGTTCGTTGATAACTTTGAATTCTTTGCCTATATTGTTAATATAAACACGTTTAGTTTTATAAGGTTTTTCGACATACAATAGTATCACACTCCTCATTTCAACCATGAGGTCGTTCTAATATTACGTTAGCAGAATTTTTGTAATTTCTAACCGCCCCCTCCCCCTGGTCACCAAAAATAAGCAATGCTCTTACCCGCCTCCCATGCTTACGTAAATATTTATGTAAGTATTTTTTAATTTATTCTAGATTTCTTATCGATTCATAGTCAGCAGTTAACAAGTCTAGAAATAAGAAATGTATAGTCTACTAGCGGTCCCGGCGGACATTGTCCTGCCTTGATACTTAAAAAATCCTAAAAGTCAACCGCATTGCCACCAACCTGGTCCAATTATGAATCTAAACCATTCTTGAAACCACCTCAGCACACACAAAAAAATCATTAAATTCTGTCCAGACGATTAGGAGAAGATCAGTCACATACACGTGGACAGAAGAATTATACCTATATACCAGATAAATGTTTAGACAGTAGCAATATTTATGGAGGATACTCTGCTTTCGATTATCGTTCTAAATCAATTAAAAAAACTAGGTGCTTAATATTTGACCTAATTATCATGTTAAAGCACAGTGTCAATGACCGTGGAGTGTATTGAAATTGAAGCCAACCAACTAATAAACGATAATTTTTCGAAGTTTGAACAAACAAAAGGGTTTATTGTCCGTTTTATTATTGAAAGTTATTAATTCTGGGTCTCCGCTCGCAGGTTTTATCATCGGTTATTCAACCTAGGTTTATTAAAGTTATTGTCTATACTTTCGAAATTCTTTGAACAAACATTACGTGTATTGAAATTGAAGCCAACTAACTAACAAACGATAATTTTTCGAAGTTTGAACAAACGAAAGGGTTTATTGTCCGTTTTATTATTGAAAGTTATTAATTCTGGGTCGCCGCTCGCAGGTGTTATCATCGGTTATTCAACCTAGGTTTATTAAAGTTATTATCCATACTTTCGAAATTCTTTGAACAAACATTACTTAAGGTTCTCTTTGTTGTCTATTAGTATTTGTTTGATATTATTCTTTTATGTGTGCGAGTGTCTAATCTTTCACCTGGTATAAAGATAGAGGAATTAACTAATATTCGTTCGTTACTAGGGCACTAGCCCAATGGATAAGACAGCGCGCCTCACATATTAGACCTACACACCCAGATCCTCCATTCCTAATCTCATCAAAAATAAGAAAATCAAAGACTCCACCGTCCCTCTTTAGTGCTTACGTAACACTAGACTGGCCCCCATAAAGAATATATGTAGCTAGGGCACGTTCCATAGTAAATGTCGGTAGGTACCTTAATCAGTGACCTTTACATAAGATAAAGTTGGTTATGAGACCGGACCATTGTCCACTCAGCTGGAAAGGCGATTTTAATTAAGACGAAATTGTTAAAGGAACCCACCCTCCCATTAATAAGCTGGACGTACTGTGCTCCCTGTATAATGAAACTAACCCGTAACGGCTACTTATCTCTTTTTTTTAAATAGAGGTTTTTGTTTTAAAAGTTCTTATTTCTAAAAAGCAAAGTTCTCTTTTACCTTTTTATATTTATACTCAAATGAGGAAGACTGTATGCTACTTGAACATGCACTGGAAACTGAGCTGAAAATGCAAGAAAATCGTGTTAATAAATTTTCGATTTAACAAGAATTTCTAGATGTAGAGGTAGCTAACAAACATGTCAACTTAGAAAGGCGCAATTTCTATGTATATTTTTTTACTTGTAGGTTAAGTAACAATTCGACTTAACTATTATGGTTTTACATATTACATATTAGTGAAGTAAACTCTACAAACTAAAAGCTATTTTTGGAATATATGACGTAATTAATAGTTATTTATTATAACATCCATGAGCTCCTAGCTATCCGGAATACAACACAACCAAGCCCTCTGAATTCGTGACAGTTTTAGCTCGGAATTACATGTCTAGTAGAAATACGTAGTCGTTAGAAAACGTGAGGATGGCTGCGTATTATCTTAACTGTCTTAAATGGTAGTATTTACGAGCGAGCCGGGTGAGGGTAGCTATCACCGGAAGTGCGTGCCTACGTCCGTTCGGCACGTGAGCGCCGCTATTACGCTATTGCACCATTAGTCGCCTCATGGAATTAGGGCACGCGACTTTAATAAACAAGAAAGCTTTAAATACTACGCGCTCTTTTTATTATCATTGTCCCACTATAGATTTGGTAGACTTAATTAAGGATTGGTATTATTTTAATAGGATCACAGAGATTATGTTTCTTGAATAAGTGTTGTTTGGTGAAATATAAATAAGTAATGGGTCCCTTAAGTGAGTTCTCGAACTAGTATTTCTGGTTTCGGCGACCAGACGGGTCCCTTCGAGCGGACGGCAGGTTAGTCGCGCATGTTATATACACGTGCTTGTAATACTGTTTTATAACACTATAATTAACATATAGAGATCATTAACATGTAGAATAAATAAATATATTTCTAAACATTTTTAAACTAGATCGATAGAGTTTCACAAAAATAAATCATTAATTGGACGTACCTATGTACAACTATAGTATCTACTAGCTGTGACCGCGACTCAGTCCGCGTGGAACCTAATGTAAAAAAACAGTAATTAACACAATCATCTGCATGTATTAGTCCATTTACTTATCTACACTTCTCTAGTACTTAGTCCTGTCGTCATTAAAATTACAATAACTATTGATAGAGTGAACCGATTTTAATGAAATCAAGACTAAATGTTACTCGAGAATATGCTTTATGATTTTTGTGAATATGCTTTATGATAAAGTTTTATCGTAACGTACTTTAACAGTGATTCTAAAATGATTGAAATGTATTTTATTACTTATTTTACCAATTTTAAGTTCCTCTCTCAACTCTGATTAGTTTAAGGATAACTAGGAGTCTAGACAACACTGAAAAGTTCTACACTCGCCAGTATTCGTAAAAATTAGGTCTGTCATTTAGCCGCAAAAACAATAAACACTAAAGTTTTATTTATATGTTGGTACTCGTATAAATTTTGTAATAATGTCGATAGATAAAGTAGAACCATAAAATCGTGTTTTCTTTTTGTGAAAATAAAATACGTACTTAAGTAATTACACAGCAAGTATTTTTTGTAATCGTAATGATATTAGGTAATGACTGTTTTCCTGTTTGTGGTTCTTAAAATGTTTTACTATATCTTGAAACTTTGTTACTTGCACATTCATTTGTTAAGGAAGTTTGAACATTATATTCACGATAAGTTGTTGGTTTTTTAAGAAACACAACCTCACATCATTACCTACCTTTTTGAATTTTCGAGTATGTTGATACTTTGCGCTCAATTTCAAATCGAGTAATGAAACATAAATTAGGACATAACACCATAATTGCACGGATGAAGCGTTTCAATAACGATTAATCAATAAAAATAACGGTCAACACCCAAAGAAATAAATGCGCGTGCGTCGATTAGTTAAAATTTAGTGACATTGCTTCACGTATATCGCGCATCAGCAATCATTCGCGCGCTGTAAACTTCATTTCGTGCGCACGGACTATTAATGCGCAAGAATTCTCTCGCTATTGGACCTTGAAGGTCACGGTCACTGTGTCTCCTGGTCAAAGTGAACTACAGACGCGGTTTTCGGTCAAAAAAAAACTTTATTCAATTTAGGCCCTGAGAAGACGTTTATGAATGTCAAAGATACCACCGGTTCGGACAAACAACCCAGCCACCGAGAAGATGGTTTATCTTTGGTTTTAGTGGATGCACAGAGAGGAGTCAATTCCAGACGACACCATCGTTCACGTATTGATCCACTCTATAATAGCCTTTCGAAACTAAAACCCGCTTGACATGGTGCTTGAACTCACTATCCGGCCAATAGGTAATGTGCTTTGGGACTTTCTTATAAAACCTAACACTATTATCTAAAAAACTGTTACTAATATTATAGTGTGCCAACATGAAATGACCAATTTGTTACTATTCCTAGTATTCAAATTATGTTGGTCTTTTACTAAAGTCAGCTTATCTAAGTTTTTGCGGACATAAATTAGACTATCAAGAGTATATTGGAAGAGCAGATAATATAGTGATCGCTTTGTTCTAGGGAGGAAGTTAGGAACCACGCCGTGCTGTGGAACGCGCAATTCTCGTTCATGTGCAAGATGTGTGCCAACGCGAGCACCGGCGTTTTGGAGCCTGCGCTGCTCAGGGTCTCCGTGCGCAAAGAGTGCAAGGGTCAGTATAACACACTGTTAATAAAATCAATTAATTTGCTTACACCGATAATGAAATGGGAAAATAAGGAAGGCCTGAGGATAAGTAATGGCCCGTAATGGTATGGTAATCATAGCCCGTAAAGTATAGTGCTTTGAAACGTTGAAAAAATTAGTGTAATTGTGTTTTTCTACTTTACATTCGGTTAAGGTTTTTCAGGATAATTTCCTTTACCGCCAACAACTAACAGATCGTTGTCTCGACCGTTACTGATTGTATCAAGCGATACTTATTTAAAAACTGCGGACACTTCAATTTTTGGTTTATGGTAGCGCGGTAAGGTGATGGTGCCGGGCCTAATTACAAGATATAAGTTAAATACAGTAAATAAAAAAATAACGGCGGTCATCAAGAGATCAGCAATTCATTGTCGGTCTTCGACGTCGTGCTGGCTTACAAACCTAACAAGACTATACCCAAAATGGGAGAAACTAAAAAAAGAGCCATTGTAATGTGTTAATCACTATGCACGAGGTACTACACTATAGTTTATACGCATGATGGTTTTTTCTCCGTCCTAGTTACCAACCTCAAATCGATAATACTCTGGTCGTGTTCAGGCACCTGTACCCAGGAGTTGTAGTTAGCTTGTAAGTATATGTAGTAATGGTCAGTGACGCAGGTGGCAGGTCGTACCAGAAGCTGGGCTTCTGCGACGTGAACCTAGCGGAGTTGGCGGGCGCGGGCGAGACGACGCGCCGCTACCTGCTCGAGGGGTACGACCCTCGGCGCCGGCAGGACAACTCGGTGCTCCGGCTGCGGATCAAGATGAACATGATCTCAGGAGATCCGCTCTTCAAAGTGTACGTTTACTTTTCTTGTTCTTATATTTATCTGTTCTATTTGTATAAATATAATATAACCGCTTTATTCTTCTTTTTTGGATGCTAAAAAGTGATATTGAAATTTGTTACATTTTAAACTGTTTATATCGTCTAACCTGAAAGAAAAATTTAGGTTTATTATTATTTATTTCTTAATCTTTGTTTCGATTTTAGCTAATCTCATCTGATGTTAAACGACAACGTGGCTTAAGTAATCCTTAGTCTGTGGAGGAGATTCTCGAATACACTTTCAAGCGCTTGTTAACACTTTTAAAGCTATTATAGGATGGATAAATGTGTGAACGATAGTGACGACTGGAAATGACGCGCGTCTGTGCATTCACTAAAAACAAGTTTATGTATGTTTGTATGTATCATGAAAAGATAAACCAGATCGAGTTTCGTGCCGGTTCTTCTCGATGACGAAATACAATATATAACTGATAAATGAGATTTGTATTTGTAAACAATATATATAATAACTGATAAATGAGATTTGTATTTGTAAACAAAGTTTGTGAATATGACGTCACATCATTTTGTGAAAGATGTAATAGAAGATGTCCAAATATAGTGTTTTAGAATCACGCTTGCTCTCATATAGATAGATATGTGTGGTTTAGTAGAGACTAGTCGTGATGGTATATAATAATAATGAACGTTATTGAATACAGTCCGGAACGTAAAACCGAAGTAAGTGAAAGCAAGAGTGGTACCGGTGGTGGCGGTGATAGCGGGTCGGAGAGCGCGCCCGGAGGAACCGTGCCCGATGAGGACTGCGCCTCCTCCACGGCCAGCTCGGATTTCGGTTCACTTACCAAGAAGAAAAACTATGGTGAGAAATACGTTCGTGATAAATTGAGAACAACACACATTTTAAACATATATATTCGATTTGTCTATGTTATATTTGTCATGGAATTCCCTGCTGCTAGTACTTGCTCAAGTTGATTTGATCATTTCTATATAAATTGTTTGTCAATATAAAATACATCAAATGCATTTTATTATAAGTGTGGATATACAGTATTGATAATTAATAGATTTATATACTTTACTAACTGACCCGACCACGCGTTACTGTGACTCAGAAATTCAAAATTGAAACGTGGTGTCATGTATGAGATATATCTATAACAGTCGGCCCTACAGTTTTCTGTCAAAAAACTAATTTAAAGCGCCATCTGTTTGAGACTGATGAAACTTACAATTAATAACAATAAGCAGCATTGACAAAAATATTTCAATATATTTGCCATTAATCGAAATATAAATTATCCTCTCATTATCATTATTACCTCTAAAGTTGGACCAAATTATACCATAAATGCCATTTTTCATGAAGATCGGTTGAGCAGTTTCGGAGCTTATCGTGGACAAACATCATGCCACTGGATTTTTATATATTTATCCAGTCACAGTACAATCAATTAATTAATTAACCAATCTATTCTCACTTCTTTTTTTGTAGACTATTAATTCGTGGTTGGAACTCAACCGCAACGCAAATTGTCAAATTTAAATCCAATCTTCACATTTTTTGTCGAGTTTTGGGAATATGGCAGAAAAGCTACAGGGGTCCACCGGAACCAACTAAATTTTGATAGTGGTCTAAAACTTTATAGTGGTTTATGAGAAAAAATGTCTGGGAATCTCTGACCTAATCGTCCAAATAAATTTGAAATTGCTGATTTTTGACAAGTTTATTTTATTTGTTGTCGATTCCAGAGGTGACGCTGGTGCCGACGTGTGAGCCGCCGTCTCCTGACTCCGAGGAATCTCCACTCGCTACAACAGTGCCGGATCACGCAGGTTAGTTTGGATTATTTAATATAATTTTTAAAATATTGCAAAGGCGGAACAGAAGTTAACAACTTATGGAATATTTTTTAATTACATCATTCGAAAACAAAATAAAAAATATTTTATTCAATTTAGGCCCTGAAAAGGCGCTTAAGAACGTCAAAAGTACTATCGATTCGATCGAAAACAACCCAGTCATCGAGAAAAACTAAAATCAGACCGCAGCGCTCCCTACCGGGTTCAATTGTGAATCTGATGAATCAATGGATGGTTTATTTAAATGAAATCAAATTCATTTACATTTTTTTATGTTTTCTCTCAAACGACTCAACAAGGCAGAAGTAGGTGGAATAAAATGGATGAGAATTGGGTTTTAAGCACCCATAGGGTTAACTCGAATAAACACATCACTACCTTCTATTAACAAACTGTATGGTCTGTATAACAATAGTGTGTTACATATTGTATTATTTACTTTTGTAATACATAAGACCTTCTATTAACAAACTGTATGGTCTGTATAACAATAGTGTGTTACATATTGTATTATTTACTTTTGTAATACATAAGGGACCATTCAAGTACATAAGTACTGATGGAGGGGGTCCTTAATTTACTTATTTTTGATGACAGGGGTTGAGGGTCTGAGTAGTGATTACGTCAGCAATATTTATTTATACAATCCAGAACGTATTTTAATTTTTTTTTTTTTCTCGTACTGACTATTTTAAAATACTTATATAAATGTTGGTGCATTACTTAAGCATGGGAGGAGGGTAGCAATGCTTAATTTTGCTGACCAGGGATAGGGGGCGGTACGAAATTACAAAAATTCTGCTTACGTAATTCTTGAACTCCATATTTGTAACTTTATGTATGTTTTTGTTTGAGAAATTATAAAAAAAATAATTAAAAGCGTGTTTTCGTCAGGGTTGACTGTGAGCGTGCCGGGCTCCGCGGCCCCCGCGTGCGCTACTTGCCTGCAGCACCAGCACACGCACTCGAGGAACTCATCCAACACCTCCGGCGACGTCAGCAGCAAGGTCACACATACCATATAACCTATAACGTTTCTCATTTTTATTCATTTTCCACCTGGTCTTCTGTATTAGTGATGTTCATCCGAAAAAAAGATCGAATTTTCTATTGATATAATATATCGGACCGTTATATCGATATTAAACAATATATCGAACAAAAATATTTATATTTTCGATACATCGAAAAGAGTTCATATTTCATTACTTGATACTAATAGGCACATAAAAGGGGAAAAAATGATAATCTATCCATGAATACTACACACATGGATATATTTAAAGGAACAAAATTTTCTTATTTCATAAACATAGAATAAGTATATTAATTAAAAAATAAGTAATCGGTAGGTGGTAGAGGGACGCTGAAGTTATTACTGGTTTCAGCATGAATGTGTCGGCTCGTCCGCGGTACTACTACCCGACACACTGAAACACCCACGTGAACTAACAGTGCACGCATTGTTGCATTTCGTTCAGTCAGTGAGAGCGCCGAAAGTATTTCATTATAATCGGAATAAACGCTCACTTACGTGACAAGTGTTCTCCGCCGCCGTTGTCGATGTTAAAAGCACCAACTTTGCGAATCATGCACATCGCATACAACAAAACCGATTTATGTGCCGCGCCGGTAGTGTCGAAGAACGAATTCGAGTGCGAGAGTGGGTTACGTGCAAATAACCGAACATCTCCGATTTTTTATATGTATATGATGCATCAAAAAATAATTTAGACTACCTCCAAACAATGGATGGCTATTCTTCACGAAAAAAAATCGATCTTTAATTCGATACGTATCGTTATCCGTGGAATCGGATCATGAACAAAATCGAGTTCTAGAGGATCGACTATTTAAAAATCGATCTCTAAAATTATTATTTTTATTAATTATAACTTATTGTATGGTTCTAAATAGAAAAAAATTCAAATCACGAATTTATAGTATCAAAGATCGAGTCAATGTTTATTATCCATTTAAACAATCGATTTATCTATGCGTAACAATCGATTATTCGATCTCGGATCGCCATCCCTACTGTCAATGTCAATGTGATGTCCGAACAGTGTATGTGACGGTTGAAGTTCGTGTAATAATATTGTAGGATTGTGGAATGTTCCAGGCGTCCGGGTACGGCAGCTCGTCGGCCGCGTCCGCGCACTCGCGGCAGAGCTCGGAGGGGGACTCCGCGGGCGACTCCTCGCGTCAGCACCACAACAGGTACGCACACACTCTCCATGCCATGTGCACTGCACCGCACCGTCTCCTCCAACATATGCTTTTATTTATAAAGAGGGAATTCATGCATCGGGCAGCTTGAGGGTTATGTCAGACTCCTACTGACTAAAAACCCTCTGCTACTTAGCGCGTATGTGGACCAGGGTTGCGGAGGAGGCATGTGGTGTAACTGTCCTCCACACGTCTTCATCTTCGACGGCGACGAGTGGGAAACTCGATCGACCTCACCCTCTAATTTATGCCTTTACATAAACACAATACAACTAACGTGTCCAGAGTTATTGTGCTACTAAACGATATCTTTTGTTGTGCCCATATTTTCTTATTCCATATTTTTAAGCAGAACTACTGTTTTCCCTTAGTAAGAAAAAAATCTCCAATCATGACCTCGTTAAATTTTTGTTATATATAATTTTTTGACAAAAATTTTTCTTTTAACATGAAAAAAATCACCTATTATGGCTTAGTTAAAAATACTAAACCGGCATTTTAGTTAAGTTTGTTTTGAAACAATGAATACACTTGCATATAAAGGTGTATCGATATTTCCAATAAATTAATTTATTTTTATGTTTTTGAATTGTATTACATTTTTATTTAAAGCCAATAGTATGTCAAAAAATTATAGTACTTTATAATGAGATTCAGTCGTGAAATTCCTTACTGCCCACATTGACAGTCTTTGAAATATTTACAATAGGAATAAATACTTATCGTAGGTCGCTTAAGGATAGGTGTCAGGGATAAATAATAGAAATATTCAATAGTAATTTTAAAAAATCCAAACAGTGCGTTCAGTTATTATATTTATGCGTTCCAGAGTGTTTAAGCATAAAGCGAAAATGAAATTATAAAACAAGCTTGTACAGTTTCACATATAATTGTAAATAACATTTTTTTATGATGGATTCCACTTTTTTGTATTATATTTTTGCACTTACATATTATTTATAGTTTATATGCAATATATATTTTTACTCAAATTATCAAAAATCCAATAGATAATTTTTTTGCTTATATTTACATTTTTGTGTTGAGCACGTAACTAACTTATTTGCCGCAATTTTTATTTATTGGCTTTATTAATAATTTTTTGTTTTCCCCGTCCTCCTCGTTCCCCTCCCCCGCAGCGTCCGCTTAGAGCGCACGACAACGACCACGACCACACTATACGTCCCCTCCCAGACCTGCAAGCACACGGGGAGAGCGCTCGCCAAGCTGCTACTCGAGAAGACTATAATCTGCGAGACCTCGGACGTGTACCTCACTCCGAACTCCACCCTCACGGGCCCTCCCGACGTCATCCCTCGCCACGCCCTCCACTCGCCTTCCATAGAGGACTACAAGACGCCGGAATGCACTATCATTGAAAACGGGCACGACAACTCGTTCGCGATGCCGACATATTTCGACAAGAAGAAGAAAGCCGGCACGATAATAAGTGCCGCCGTGGAACCGCTCACCAACTTCCACATTTTCAAACAGAAGTCTCTGAATACCATCCCCGCTCTGCTCGAGAGGCACAAGAAGAACGAGGAGTTGTTCAACAACTTCCCCTTCCTGACTCCGCTGGCGAACAGGAAGAACTCGCTGGTGTCTAATTCGAACAGGCTCTCGGGATGCATCGAGGATGAGTTCTATTGCATACCGTCGGATCCCGAAGCAGAGATGGACAGCGCGGACAGGATCGACGTCAGGCACAGGTTCCGCAGTCTGTCTAACCAGGCCCTCAACGAGGAGATGCTCACGTCGACGCCGAAAGGCGACGTCACCGACGGCATCCAAAGGGCTAGTTACCCCTCGGAGAGGTACCTCAGGCCCTCGCTCCGGCACAGCTACACGGATCACATCAGGTGAGTGACTCCCGGTGTGGCTTGCTTGGGTCTTCCGCCTCGTCTCCCACCTCCCCCTCACCTCTCCTTCACACTCCTCCAATAATGTTCGCGGTGCATTAATTTCGGTTGCGGGCTGGATGCCGTGTGACGGGACTCTTAGCTTACCCTCTTGACTGTTCTTCTTTGTGATGTATTTTCTTTGTTATTGTTTTTGTTCTCACTTTCTGTTTATATTAATATATGAGACTTGTATTGTAATCGTAGTACGGTATATACATTGTTATGGGAATTCGCCACTTGTTAAGATTTGTTATAAAAGTGCGAATGATGTCGGTAATCATGAAGTTGACATTGTTGAAGAAAGTGTGCGTCCGAGGATTTGCAGTACATGAATTGATTGGAAACGATCGAGTAAGATGGTGCGTATAATGTTGTTGCGGTTGCGCACGCGCAGGCGGCTCGGCGGTGACGTCACCGCGTGGGAGTGCGGCGCGTGCG
>MU158941.1:431297-452364 GCA_015888305.1 Antheraea pernyi
GTGCGCGGCGCTGCGGGACCCCGCCCCCGCCCCCGCGCCCCTCCCGCGCCGCCCCAGCTCCGCGCTCTCAGTGCACAAGTGATTCCAACAACAAACACACGTGTCTCGCACGTTCCTGTTATATCACTTAAAACATTACGATTATAATATCATTACACGATATAATTATTTGTAAAAATAATACTAACCAAATAATATCGAGATGTATATAGATAATCTCTCATTTTTTATGAAACTGACTTAGATTTTAATGCAACTCGATTCTTAAAGTATGTTTTTACAATTGAACATATTGTTAAATAAAATGTTAACTATTTCATCATTTCTTTTATTATATATTGACAGAGTCGTGCGATTCACTATACATTTAAATGTTGTCTAGTGTTGTATGTTTCGATGTATATTATACATAATGATTAATGTTATTATTTCAATAATATAGAGTAATGCTAGTGTTCTCCTTTCAATGTCGCTTTGTGTACATATTCATAGTAAGTGAACAAAAATATTTCATAAACCTTTGTAAAATATTGAATGATTTAGATATTTTCTTTATAAAATATGTTTGTTTAGTCTCCTAGTATGTATCATTAATGAACACTAAAACTTATTTATTAGTACATCTATATGATTGTATAAAGATTGAGTTATGTTGTGAATATAAAAATGTTGTATAAATGTTAAATAAATGTTATACTATATAGATGTATGCATGTTTTGTCTCTCTTTTTGAATGCTTCTTTATTTTCAAATCGATACTTAACTCTGTATTCCTCATTTCTAAATTAAATACTATTCATTTAAAATTCGGAATGAAATACTATTATATGTTGTTGTAGGAATGCGTATTGTATTTTGAGCGATATTTGTGTGTATACATATTTCCATTTACTTATGTGGAATGTGAATGGCTTATGAGAAAAATTTTGTGATGTTGCATGTTTTACTATAATATATTTGTGTACTGGTTGCAGTATTGTATATTAACATATAGGATTATATATATTACCTAATCGTAAATATATTTTAGTACATAACATTTTCGATGTATTTACTAATCTCATGTTAGGAAAATTAATTAAATTAAAAAAAGAGTTCAGAAAAGTAAAGTACAAATTAGAAAATTGCCATGGTATTGTAAAACGTCTTACAGATATAATTGGTTCGCATATTTCTGCAATAAAGTATATATGGTATTCAATCGATAGTCAAGAGATAACGGGATTAAATTAAATATAAAATCGAAATATATAAAGATACAGTGTTTGGTCAGGATGAACTCCGAAACTACTGAACCGATGTTCATGAAAGTTGGTATTTATGTATCATTTGGTTCGACTTGAGAGATAGGATGATTTATATTTCTATTAATAGTGTAAATATATTTTAAATACAAATGAAATGATCGTCAATGTTGATTATTGTTATTAATTGTGAGTTTCATGAGTCTCGAACAGATGGCGCTTTAAATTAGCCTGTCGACAGAAAACTATAGGAGCGAGTGTTATAGATATCTCATGGAGGGCGCCGCGCAAATACGTTATCATGTTGCCGCGTGGGTGGTCAGCTCGTATGCTTATAATTGTATGTATGCGTTGACCGCAGGAACCCGTCGTCGGGCTCGCTGCCGGGCGGCGCGGGCGCGGGCGGGGGCGGTATTTAGATTATGCCGGTCTTTTACTAAATTTAGTTTTTCAAAGTTTTTACGGACATACGTTAAATTATCAAGAATGTATCGAAGATTGAACCCTATGTTTGCAGATGGTTGATCTTGTCGTTATATAATTAATTATTAAAATACGTTTCAGATCAACATCTAACGACTAGAATCGATTACACGTGTTTTGCTCCAATATGGAGCATCTTCAGATCAACGATGACTCTTTCAATGCAAGTGCACGTAGGTGGTAGAGCCGCGCTGAAGCTATTATTGGTTTTAGCATGAATGAGTCAGCTCGGCCGGGGTACTACCTCTCGACCCGCAGAAACACCCACGTGGAGCAACACAATGTGCTTGCATTGTTGCGTTTCGTTCGGTCAGTAAGAGCGCCTGAGGACCACCTCCCCTCCCATTTCCTCTCCCCCCTCCCTCTCATTCCCCCAAACACAGGCTGGCAACGCACTTTCGACTCTCCTGGTGTTGTTAGTGTCTATGGACGGTGGTGAACACTTAACATCAGGTGACCCACCAGTTCGTTTGCCTCCTATGATATAAAAAAAGCGCGCAAGTGAACGCGATCCTCAAAAGCGCACAATCAAAAAGTTTTAAGATTTCCAAGAAAATTGTTACCAGTTAATTACTCGATATCTTATCACGAAAAAAATAAATAACACTCGTTTATCACGAGATTAACTAAACAGTGTCTAAAATTTAAAACCTTATCGAACACATGTTTAAAATACTATACTCCAAAGTGTATCAAAATGGTCTCGGTGTGTTTAACCCCGTTAAAGAATATTAGGGTAACATGAAATTAATGATCTCATTATAAATATTTACTCTAAGAAATGTTTAGTTAGTTTTAATAATTAATAACTGTAAGCAAAACTCTAGTAATTGTGCCGCACCAACAAATCATAAACAATTAACGAATCTCTATATTTATACCTCTCATAATACTCAACACTTGAAACATACATAGCTTCAAAGTGTTTCTGCAATTTTTAATAAAATATATAAACAATTTGAAACTTCATTACATAGTATAAAATAAAGTCCCCTACCGCGTCTGTCTGTCTGTCTGTTCGCGATAAACTCAAAAACTACTGAACGGATTTGCATGCGTATTTCACCAGTGGATATAGTGATTCATGAGGAACGTTTTGGTATATCATTTCTCAAGGATTTATTTTTAATCAGGGCGGCACAACGTCTGCCTGGCCCGCTAGTATATTATAAACGCGAGTGTGAGTTTGTTTGTTTGCTACGCTTTCACAACTGAACTACTAATTTCGACTCGAATTCGAGATGTTAGGTTTGTGTGGGTGTGTAGCATGTATTTTTAATATATACTAGCTGTGTCCGCGACTCCGTCCACGTGGAACCTAGGACAGGCAGGAGGAGAAGGCGCTTCGCCCAACTCCTCCTGCCACCGTAGCCGGACCTGAGGGGATGGGCCGGGGGGCCCATCTCCTCATTGCACAGGTCCGGCGGACGAGGGGGGGCAGCCGGTGTGTACCCGGTCTGTCCCTCTATAGGTAGGAGCCCGGCGATCACCTTCCGCCGGGCGGACCGTGAGGGCGGCTCTACAAGGTTGATTAGCCTGAACGATCCCTTGCCGCCCCCACAAAACGGTCTGTCGGTACACCGTGGGGTTTTAGTCCGTGCGACTCGGACATAACCCACCCTCTCCCCCGGGAGGGTGGCGTATCCATAAGGGATTTCCCCACGTGACTTGCGAAACGAAGACACGCGAACCGCCTGCATAGCGGTCGGTGAGCACACTAAGTTGGCTTTAATACGTAAATACCGTCAACTCCTAAGGGCTGCAAATGAGGAATAAAAAATAGTGAAACATGATTACTCATTTACATGTTTTCATTGACAATAATAATAGTAACGAATTCACAACAGCACGACAACAATGCCTTCAATAATGCAATAACATTATTACTTACTATCATAATATTTATTTCTACTAACAACACTTAGTCACGGAAATAATAGGTCATAGTTTCCTGATGTCAAATATATTATATACCAATATGAACTAAATATAATATTTTAATATGATAACTCTATGGTAGAGCCACGCTGAAACTATTACTGGTTTCAGCATGAATGGGTCGGCTCGTCCTCCCTCTCCTCTCTCTCCTCTCCCTCTCCCTCCTCTAACCCTTCCCCCCAAAGGGCGACAACGCACTTGCGACTCCTCTGGTGTTGTTAGTGTCCATGGACGGTGGTGATCACTTAACATCAGGTGACCCACCTATTCGTTCGCTACCTATGACATAAAGAAAAAAAAATGACGATTTTGGGTTTCAATGTATTGGTAATACCTATAAATTAAAAAAACATGATATCTCCAGCACGTGGTATCCTGCCGGGTCGAGAACACGCGAGTGAACCCGGACTCACTAATCGACGAGCTGCTCGCCGCCACCGATCTCAAGCAAGCCGTCGAAGATTCTGCTGAGAGTGAGTCTCGTATTACTACTTCAGTTCAACTTGTATTTATTAACCATTCAACAGTCATATTGATTAAAAGGTATGTTTAAACAGTGATGACGCACGCTCTAGATGTCTCTACTTTGTCTTGTTGGCTGTCAGATATAAATTCTCAAATATGTCTGCTGTCAATGTCAAATCTGTTGAATAATTGTAGAGTGAGAAAAATGAATATGACCCTTTTATGCAAATATAAATAGAATAAAACTTTAATTGCTGCGTTATGCTTATATACTATGTGAAAATGTGTGTGTACTATGTGAATATATGCTTGGAAATTACTAATCCCAATAGTGAATGGTCCCTTTGTTTTATTTTAGACATATGATGGTGCTTAAATCAAAGTTTTTGTTCTTTCTTTTGTTGAATTTGACAAAGATGTACATGACACTGGTAGAATTATGAAATTTTCCACAGGGGAGCAATGGACTGAACATAAAAAACATAAAAATTGAATATGAATTAAGATAGTATAATTTGATAAACAAAATGTAAAGATATGCAAACTGGTCGAGAACACGCGAGTGAACCCGGACTCACTAATCGACGAGCTGCTCGCCGCCACCGATCTCAAGCAAGCCGTCGAAGATTCTGCTGAGAGTGAGTCTCGTATTACTACTTCAGTTCAACTTGTATTTATTAACCATTCAACAGTCATATTGATTAAAAGGTATGTTTAAACAGTGATGACGCACGCTCTAGATGTCTCTACTTTGTCTTGTTGGCTGTCAGATATAAATTCTCAAATATGTCTGCTGTCAATGTCAAATCTGTTGAATAATTGTAGAGTGAGAAAAATGAATATGACCCTTTTATGCAAATATAAATAGAATAAAACTTTAATTGCTGCGTTATGCTTATATACTATGTGAAAATGTGTGTGTACTATGTGAATATATGCTTGGAAATTACTAATCCCAATAGTGAATGGTCCCTTTGTTTTATTTTAGACATATGATGGTGCTTAAATCAAAGTTTTTGTTCTTTCTTTTGTTGAATTTGACAAAGATGTACATGACACTGGTAGAATTATGAAATTTTCCACAGGGGAGCAATGGACTGAACATAAAAAACATAAAAATTGAATATGAATTAAGATAGTATAATTTGATAAACAAAATGTAAAGATATGCAAACTATGATGGGCATTTTGCTAAATTCTCAGAGGTGTGTGTGTTTCACGAATGCATGTATGAAAAATGAATATGACCACTCCTGTTATTACCCTTTTATGCAAATATAAATATAATAAAACTTTAATTGCTGCGTTATACTTATATACTATGTGAAAATGTGTGTGTACATATATGCTTGGAAATTACTAAGGGAGCAATGGACTGAACATAAAAAACATAAAAATTGAATATGAATTAAGATAGTATAATTTGAAAAATAAAATGTAAAGATATGTAAACTATGATGGGCATTTTGTTAAATTCTCAGTGTGTGTGTGTTTCACGAATGCATGTATGATTAGTTTGCTATGGGATTAATAGAACACGTGCACCATAACAATAATCAACATTGACAATCATTTTATTAGTAAAAAATATTGAGGCATTAATCGAAATTAAATTATTGTCTCAAGTTGGAACAAATTATACATAAATGGCAATGTTTAGTGAAGATCGGTTGAGTAGTTTCGGAGTTGATTAGAAAAGGAAGCCGGTTTCCTGAATGTGTGTTGTGTTGTGTGTTGCAGCGTCGGGGCTGCAGCTGTTCATAACGCGCGACGGCACCGCCGAGCTCGGGTCCCGCCAGCGCCAGCAGCCGCCGCGCCGCGACCTGCAGCGCGTCGTGCTGCACCCCCACCACCCCCACCCCCACCCACACCCACACGACAACAGGTCGCTACAACTATTCCAATATAACTACTATATTATATGATTGTCAGATCTAAATATATACTTTCATTATATTTTATTCATCTCAGTGATTTATTACATTTAATAATAATTCCTTCTCACTAATCAAGGCTTATTGCGTTAAGAAAACTCAAGATCTGCTAAACTGTCCTTGTTTCTCTTGCAAAACTAGATACGATTCATGCGCACATAGTAAAATTTGTTACACGCATTAAAATTGTAATTAAATGCAAAAATGTTTTATTAACGTCATCGACAATAAGTAGCGTGCCACGCAAGCGCCGTTACAGTCCTTACTATAGTTATGAAAAATATAACAACAAATAATTTGCACAGCTTATTGTGTTAATAAAGAGTGACCTGCTAAATTGTCCTTACTATATTATTATTGAAAAAAACATCAGCTATTCTCGATAACTTGTACTGATTTTGAAATGAATTGATTTATAAAAATGAGATTGTATGTATAATTGCAGGTAGCCAACGGCATGAGGGAAGAGCAGTGCGACGCTTCACGCTACACAGTACAAATCGGTTTACCTGACTGCAGCTCTCCTCTCTACACCCCCGCAGCACGCCATCTATATCGTACATGAGACGACAATGAAATATCAGCTGTTATGGGTTCAATGACCAACAGTGTACAACTATTCCTAACCTGTGGATGTACTCTGCGAGTTTACAGAGAGGCCCCGACCCCCCAAACATTAAAACAAGATTTGCGTCATAACTGAAGCGCTATATTTCCCCGAATATGCAACGATAACCTTATAAGGGATAGCGAATGGCAAGTCATATTCTACTATAATGTATAAAGTTTCTCATATGGGTAACATTAATAATCATATTTATAATTGATTAATGATATATAATATCGAGGGAATTACTATTGACCTGCGTCCTTACTATTAGCTATATCGGGGAAGTTACTATTTACCCTGGCAAATATTTACCCCGTTCTGAAACACCATTGGTTGGAGGTATCGGCGGTTTTATTCATCTTGATTATTATCGGCTTTCAGTTTTGTCTGAATGCCTTAGAAGGCAACGACGAGACATTGGGCATCCTCGCTCAAACACTTGGACTGGTCACATCTACTGATAATTCATCGTAACTATATTCACTGTTGCGTTTCTGTATCGGAACCCCTTTATATACAGTCAGTCAGTCTTCTGTCCGTGTGTAAATGACTAAACCCCTCCTAAATAGGACAGTTTTGATTAAAATTTTTGTGTGCGTTCAGGTGTATTCTAGAATGGTTTAGATTCACAATTGGACCTAATAGGTGGCGCTGCGGTTGATTTTTAGGATTTTTCTTTATTATTAAGGCAGGACAACGTCCGCCGGGCCCGCTAGTATATATATAGAAATAGTAGTGGGAACTCGGGGTGTGGGAGGACATCCTTGAATGCAATGTCTGGAGATGATTGATACATTTAGTGAAATAGTATGGAGTGCGTTGTTGTGCGCGAAGTGTGTTGTTAGTTATGTCTCTAGTTCCGGCGGTGCGCGTCGCGACACAATGCGTATTATTTATTTGTTTTTAATATAATTTAAATTATGCCATATAGCGCTTATTTTAAACATATACGTGACTCGGTGTTGATTATTATTATTATAAATATTAAAAATATGATACGGTAGGGAATCCTAATTAAGAACGGTTGTGTTTGTGCAATCACATTGTTTTTTTTATATTATTATTTACATTATTTTATATTTCCTTGTTCAGTTGTAAGTGGGGATTCCTTTTTGAATTATATGACGACCTCTCGCGACAACCGAATACTTACGTTATTGTCCATGACGCTTTTGTGCTTCCCTTACAGACGTACATACGAACCAGATAACATTAGATTATGGTAATAAACTATTTAGTAAATTGTTATATCTGTGCTCATTTGACGGTGCTATATATCATCAGTACGAGCGTGTGTACTGATCAGACCCCCTTTACCCCCCCTTAATACTTCCTTGAGTCCCTCCAGTACTCTACTAGTTTTTGTAATCCGTTATTTTAGATATTGCGAGGAGGTAAATCTAAGTCATTCCTTTTGCGTATTAATAATATTAGCTTGAGCTCGAGGCTTGCCGTTAATCGGTCGTCGCGTCCAAAATTAAACTATAGGTGAAGCTTTCGTTAATTCGAAATTGATTTCATTACTTTTATTTGAACCTAGTGAAAAGTTGTTGTTATCAATTTTTGTATGCCCCTATATTTGATGTTGGACGTGGCGACGCGCGCGTGCGCCGCCATTCGCACGGACTATACTGATTATTTTCATTTGCATATAAATGTAATGGAATTAGTTTACAAACAGGGTGTGTGGTGGTCGCAGGCGGCGTCGCGCGTCGATTTATTTAAGGAACATACATTTCGCATAGAATGTAATGTATTCAGTACGAATGCCAAGGATGTTGGCAGGTGTG
Organism: Antheraea pernyi; assembly: GCA_015888305.1. Taxonomy (NCBI): domain Eukaryota; kingdom Metazoa; phylum Arthropoda; class Insecta; order Lepidoptera; family Saturniidae; genus Antheraea; species Antheraea pernyi. The sequence goes on from MU158941.1 coordinate 439,762, forward strand.
CGTGCGCAGTCGACTCGCGGCGCGGCTGCTGAGGGGACATGTCCTATGTCAGTAAATATATTAGTTAGCGTAAAGCGGTCGGCTGCGCAAGAGCATCTGTACTACACGCGTTGTTATTGTATCATATTGTCTTACAGCCTGTACAGTATTTGATTAAAGGACTTGTTTAAAACTCTGGTTTTCTTTGTTTGATTTTAGAAATTCTAACTCTTATACACCTGTCAATAAAGCCTTTAACTTTAAAAAGTTTGGTGCGCACTATAGGTAACGTATCTTTAGTTATAATATCATTGGTTGTGCATATGGTGGGTATTATGGCGTTTTGTGGGCAAATGCGTGTAATGTTGGACTATGTGTACACGTTCGACTTATCTTTATCTTAAAACTGAATGGAAGCATTTTAAGTCACTTGTAAAAAGTGTAATTATATTATTATATCGTCGTTATCGAAAATATCATCATTTGTAACTATTATAACTAAAGATACGTTACCTACATGATATTTTGACAAAACAAATGGCACCATAACGCAACGTAAGCAAGACGCCACAGTGTCTTAGATAAAATGTGGAAGTAAGATGGCATATTCTCAATATCGGTAGTGACAAAGAAATAGCTATATGTTAATAATTTCATAACATTTTTCGTTTTACTTTTTCCATGTAAAACGCTAATTTCAAATGTAAGGCCCTAATAAGACAGACCGTGTTAGCGAAGTAACTTGTGCAGAGATACATGAAAACATTATTTCTCATTATATTTACACAATATTTCTTAATTCTTACAAACGATGAAGGTAATTTTAATAAGTCTAAGCACTCATTATTGATACTTAATTGGTTTTCACCGATTGATTAAATGACAAAGAAAACTTGATCTATGATTGACGTTATAGTTTTATAACTGGCCTTAAATATTCCCCAATTAACTAGTAATAAGTCGCTTCAAGCTTATGTTAGGAATCATTCAAAAGTTTTGAACGTGATTGTGTATCTGGCAAAGCTAAATTTGTAGGAAATAAAGTTCTTTAGTCTAGCATTAATACCGAGACTGTCTGATTTGCCTAATCTGAATTCGACTTGCTAATAGATCAGAGGCAGCAACTCTTTATTTTACATTTATTACTGCAGGTGACATAATAAAATATTTTAAAAATTAAACTTGGAACACACTGAAGGCAGGGAATGTCAGCAGAAGTAATGCAGTTCTAGGTTTTCAATGTTGCAATGTTTACATAGTTCTCCGGCTTCTCGTCTCCTATTTAATTAAATACAGCCGTCAAAGATAAACGTAGATGGGGAAACTTATGCGGGACCGTTGAATTTAATTCTTATTTCGCAAGGCTCTATCTAGGGCTGTTTTTGTTCCTGGTAATAAACGATCTACCGCTAATGGTTGATAACTTTCGTGGCATTGTTCTCTTCGCTCTTCACAGACAGCGCTTCAATTATTTTCATAGTGAAAAGAATAGATTCAAAGGGTACGTATGAGGACAAATATAATATATGATCGGTTTGCATTAATTTTTTGCCAGAGGCAAATGAAACAAAAAATCGATGGAATATACATTACGTAATGATCCATATTTTGATAGTAGAATGGAATCAATGGAATTTAGTAAACGTAGCTTACAATACTATGTTTTTGGTTATCACACATGATTTTAAGTTGCAATGGGTCCTTGAATTAAATAATCGTCGAAAAGAACAGATATTGTCACTGCTAGACGGGTCTACTTCATTTATTTCCATAGTTTAATGTCTTATGATAATTTACTTTCAGGGACAATATCGGAGATAGATATCACAGTTATGTAGCAAAAACGGGCAGAAATTTACAATATAGCACCTCGCAAATCATTAAAGTCTAATTGAAGTCTCAAGAATTCAGTATTTTAATTCTGCCGTTAGGTTCTATAATAAGATTCCAACGCACATTACCGATTAACCAGACGATGAGTTCAAGCACTGTCAAGCAGATTTTTACAATTTTTAGTGTTTAGATATAATGACATAAACAACCCCCAGATTATCTATAATTGGCTACATTGACTTCTTAACATCACTGAAACTAAAACTGAAAAATGTGGATTTACTATAGAATTTACAATTTCCGTATTAGCATTCAAACGCAGTTGAAAAGTGAAAATAAAAAGATATTTTTAGAATACGTTAATATTTTATTGAGTAAACTCCAACGGATCCAGCACTATATTAAAATAACACATTACAATCACCTCGCAATACAACATTATTTATAACTAATAATTAGCAACCACGCTATTGCCACTTATCTGTATTTTTTTTAATTTTAAATCTTTCAATCTATTGTAAAAAAAGTAATCGAAATTTCTACATTGTACGCTTGAAGTCGGAGGAACTATCAGACTGTTAGTTCTAAGCAAACATTGCAATTATTGATTGAAAGGACATCTATAGATACAATGGAATGTATTTCTGAGATCGTAGCTTGAGGCAGGACTTGTGACGAGTGTGGTCGCTTATTCTTGTCTGTAGTACTCAGCTGCGCACATACACCTACACTATTATTATTATTTACAGTTTAAAGCTAAAATAATTAAGATCCACTCTCCACTGAACATAAACATTCCAAAATATCCATTTATACGATTGGAATACTAACTTTTATAATTAATATAATCGGAAATCCGTAAAACTTCATTGTATGTTTCATGTTATTGTTAAAACAGTGGAGAATGAGCCTTAAAATTAACGAATTAAGTTACACCAAAACGATGTAACCGGCAACCGTTTTGCAAAAAGAAAAATGTATATAGTTTCGAAAAGTGCAATATGTTACATGGTACATGATTTTACTATATCTTCTTATTGCAAAGGAAAAATATTATTTACTATATTTTATGACTACATATTAAAAAGGGATTTAGGTTAAGTAAAACATTAATACTGATTTGTGAAAAAAACGAAATAAAGAACGTCAAAGTTATTATAATAAAAGCGATCAGTTTTATAACAAAACTGAAACCAACGGTCACCACAAAAAAAACTGAGTACATATAAAATAAAAGTAGCAGTCACGATACACTAAGATAAAGACACATTAATTATAAAGTCAGTTATACAATTATCAATTATTTTTAAAATCGTTCGGAACAGCGAACACTATATATTGAGCACTATTATTACAATATTAAACCCCTAAATATATGAGAATAATTGTATTATGTCCATTATATGTTTGTATATACTTGATAGCACGGTATACGATCTCGTTATAGCCTTCAGTTTGGCGACTACATATAAACTTAAATGCTACGTTATACATGTTACAATGTTTGTATATATTATACAATGTATATGTTTCTGAAACATACAGACTTGTGGTTAAGGCACGGATGGAACCCGCGACTCCTCGCCGCGTCGCCTCTCTGCCTCCCCGACCACAACTATTATATAAACATACTGCTCTATCTATTTACACATCTATTTATGTACAAATATATTTACTATTTTACGTTGCATCCTATAGTAAATATATGGAAATTATTTTATTTACATAAAGAGTCGAGGCGATTACAGACACTTGGATTAATTTTAGTGTTATAATAGAACAGCCTGTAGCACTAAACAGAAATAAGGATATTTTCACTATTAGAATATATTTGCTTAATAAATAAATAAAAGATTCATTCTGGTTATCACGCGAAAAGAAACATCGAACAAAGGGCGTGACGTCACAACTTCCGAAACATTGTCATTTATACTTCAGTGTATAAATGCTCAAGCTTTGTTTATAATTGTGTGACGTCAAGCAAGCGCTGTGACAGGCTTCAGTGACATAACGAAGGGTTAGAAGTTTAAAAGGGACCAGTTTCGAAAATGTAAGTTGTGAGTGGTCGGTGCCGGGGCACAGAGGCGGAGCGGCCGGACTGTGCGCGCCGGAGTCCCACCTTCACTATCAGATAATTTAGAATGTTGCACGCTTTACCCTCGCCTTATACACTACACTTACACTATACAAACACTCAACTAACGGATCTCCATTGCTCTTATCGACTGCTACATCAGAAGGCACTATGACATCGTTCTTATAAAACCACTATTTAAATATTATAAGTAAGAAAACTTCTACAAGGTTCTTTTGGTATTTTAGTATTCAAATATATAGTGACGGGACCACGCGTTGCTTTGGCTCATTTATTACATGGTGAATTTAAATTACTATACAGTATTTGTATGGCGCCATCTATAAGGTATTGATTACAATCAGTCCTACAATTTCTATCAACAAACTAATGTAATGCGCCATCTGTTCGTGACTAATGAAACTTACAATTAATAACAATAATCAATGTTGACAATCATTCAATTTGTAATTAAATCATATTGAGGCGATTAATCGAACTATAAATTATTCTGTCTCTCAAGTTGGACCAAATTATACATAAATGCCAACTTTCATGAAGATCAGTTGGGTGGTTGCAAAATTCGTCGTAGATAAACATTAAGACACTGGATTTGTATATATTTAAGATAAGATGTTTACTTTTCTTATTTGTTTAACAAGAATATAATAAGTTAAAGAATAACTTAACATACAATGTAAAATCGAAGGTAATAAGTTCTCCGAATACACGCCGAATTAGCCGATACGAGTAGTGAGAGATCCGTTGGCACAGTGTCTGAGACACAACGAGACTCGCTACACATGAAGTCGGGTCTTTAAGAGCCAGGGTTTACTCTAATCCCATTGTGTCGACTCAGACTTATTACAATAATACATTATATATTAAATTCGGGTACAACCCTATACATGTGTCGACAAAATGACCGACATCAGTTAAAAAATCGACTCGATATACATATTTATTATAAGTACTGTATTAAACATCGACAGCTTTCATCTTTCACTAAAGACATGTATTTGTAAGAGTAAGGGAGTAAAAATACTAGTGGAATGCATTTATTTCTCGCTAACAAAGAGATCAGTTATAATAAACGTACATTCCGTGAACACAAATATAAACTGTTGAGTAATTTTCCATTAATTTATTATAATCGCCACATGGCGAATTATCAGAATAGTTGATGTAATAAAAAATCTTAAATATGACATTTCAATTGAAATAAAATATACTTCAATAAAAACACAATAATACATTACAATATATCCCCGGCACTTACAAATACAATTTTATATAATAATTATTATTTCTAATATTTTATTTAAAAAATTAGTTCTGGACGGCATATAACGGTAAGTACATATTTATCATTTCTCATTGAGAATGTATAGATTCTCATTTTTAATACGTGTAAATTTCGCTAAAAAATATCGTATCCGATGTAAATAATTTCATATATTTTGTATAATTATTTTATTTTTATAATCGTGTAAACGTTATCATGTAATTGTTTCAAGTACATTATTTATTTCTAAATATTATATGAGAGTTCATTATTGATAAATAAAACACTTATCAGTCCAGCATAGAAAATGTGAGCGAAGTGAAATTATTTTTCTTATGATTATCGCTAACAAATTCGATTCTTATAATATAATAAATGTGGAATGCATTTGAGTTGTGTTTTTAAATTCGTTAATTATATTGTTAACTTCAGTAGACAACTTTAATTTAAAAGTGTATTTCTACCGTTTGAAGGACGAATATGATACTAATATATTAGCTGGGAGTTCAACGCTAATTAATATTTCTAATATATCTTATATAAAGGCTTATAGTATTAAGTACAGTTTGCCGAACACTTTGTTTTATATATCTACGTTTAATTGCGTATTTTCAATACAATATCTCATGCATTCACTACAGTAAGTGGAAATCAAATTGATTTAACGACAAATTGCCAAAAATGTCTGAACGACTTAATATTGGTCGATTTATATTAAAATAATATTGATTTTTCTTATCTCCAATTAAGGAGAATTCTCTATAACGCCATTAAAAGCGCAGTTCCTTAAATGTCGTTCGCTATATAGAGTTTATATTGTATTATTACTTGTCAAAACATAGAATTGTCTCAAATTTATTATCACTACAAAGAAAAAAATTGCGGTCCGTGTGTCTGAGTCGTATGATCTCAAAGACGTTTGCGTTAGTGTCTGTTGACATTTTGGTAAAATGTAAAAAAGGAATCCTTATTCGGATTGAAATCGTTTGTATCGGTAATTTACTAATACATTCAATTTTTAGAGCCTATAAATTACGTTCTACTAAAACGATATATTACAAGATGTTTATCCTGAAGTTTTTGTATGAAAGTTTAAATTGAAATACATTTGAAGGCGGATGTTTATAGTAAATTTTCCTTATATATTATTAATGTCAGAAGATATCTATAAGTTATAATAATTACGCTAGATCATTATTCGCATGTTAGTAAACAATTTATATCTCATTTTTCATGCAATACGACTCAAACACAAACTTTTGAAAGAAATTTATTAAGTCATTTGTAACAACGGCTACGTATATAATGGGCAGAGTTAATTTATTTATAACGGAATCGAAAGACTTTATATTGTCAACAGTATTGATATATAAACAGGTTGTACTCCCTTTCCCTCCACCCTCATCTCAGGGGTGGGACTGGGCAATCATTTCAAAGTGTAATTTTCTTATGATTCGACAACTCTAAATTGTTAACTTAATGCTAATAATGTACAATAACAAAAATGCTTATGTCGATACAATATAAAAATCACTCATACACACACACTCGCAGACACACGTTCGTACACACACGTCATGAGACGCACACAGAGGCGCCGGCTAATTTCGTTTGATATGGTTCGTTTCGTCTTCTTATTTCATTTGTTTTATTTGTTCATTTAATGTTATAGTTTTTATGTTTTCTCGTCCTGAAATGAAAGAAATATTGTTTAATAAACATGTTTTTGAATAATATCAAACAATAGGTAGTAAGTAGCAGGCTATTTTCACTCCTCAGAATCGGATTTGTATGGAAAAGGTTCGTCTAGTTTTGGTTATCAATCAACTTACTAGATGGCACTGTTATATAATTTTTTGGCAAGTTTGATAACAGAATATGGTGGACGACAATTAATTTTGACATTTTAAACTGACGACTTTCAAATATTTATTTTCATTCACTTTGTTTACGTATCTGTTACGAGAGTGTGCTCCCTTAAATTTTCTTGCCTCCCACAAACAATTTTATCTATCTCCGGATCTACTTATAAACATTGACTCCTGCATGTACATACTTGGATTTAGAGTTGCCTTACGATGAATATGATCATTACAAATAAAAATGATCAAAAACTTGTATACGATTTACGCAGTACCGCTGTATTCATACATATATAACTATAAATGTACATTTATAACCAACAGATATTAGTTCTAAACTCGTATTATAGAGGCGCTGATTGGAAAGAACGAATGCGACCTCTATTTATATAACGTACTCTGTGGTAAGTAGTACGTGATAAGTAAATAATGTGGGGCGCGTCTGCGATACGTAAAAAACTTTTAAAAGAGTTCAAAAAGAATGTAATGTTAGTTATATTAAGTCTAATATTAAAAGATGTCTATAGCTTGACATGTGAGACAATAATACTATAAAACTTTTTTAAACTTAATTTGCGACCCTAACCTAAGAGATGTGACTGCTGCTCGAAGTTTGAATGAAAAGTGCCTTCCGATCGGGTTTAAATATTTGAGATGTTCCTCGTATTGTCTCTTTGTGCTGCAGGTAGTCGATGGGTCGCAAGGGTCATTTTAAATGTGACATATATCGCAATTTGTGTGTTTTCGTGTACGGTGTGACGTTGTAAGAAGTAATAATAATGAGAGTAATAAATTAGTAGATGAATGTTTGTAAATTGCCAAAAATGTCTGAACGACTTAATATTGGTCGATTTATATTAAAATAATATTGATTTTTCTTATCTCCAATTAAGGAGAATTCTCAATAACGCCATTAAAAGCGCAGTTCCTTAAATGTCGTTCGCTATATAGAGTTTATATTGTATTATTACTTGTCAAAACATAGAATTGTCTCAAATTTATTATCACTACAAAGAAAAAAATTGCGGTCCGTGTGTCTGAGTCGTATGATGTCAAAGAGAGAAAGCGTTAGTTTCTGTTGACATTTTGGTAAAATGTAAAAAAGGAATCCTTCTTCTGATTGAAATCGTTTGTATCGGTAATTTACTAATACATTCAATTTTTAGAGGGTATAAATTACGTTCTACTAAAACGATATATTACAAGATGTTTATCCTGAAGTTTTTGTATGAAAGTTTAAATTGAAATACATTTGAAGGCGGATGTTTATAGTAAATTTTCCTTATATATTATTAATGTCAGAAGATATCTATAAGTTATAATAATTACGCTAGATCATTATTCGCATGTTAGTAAACAATTTATATCTCATTTTTCATGCAATACGATTCAAACACAAACTTTTGAAAGAAATTTAGTACGTCATTTGTAACAACGGCTACGTATATAATGGGCAGAGTTAATTTATTTATAACGGAATCGAAAGACTTTATATTGTCAACAGTATTGATATATAAACAGGTTGTACTCCCTTTCCCTCCACCCTCATCTCAGGGGTGGGACTGGGCAATCATTTCAAAGTGTAATTTTCTTATGATTCGACAACTCTGAATTGTTAACTTAATGCTAATAATGTACAATAACAAAAATGCTTATGTCGATACAATATAAAAATCACTCATACACACACACTCGCAGACACACGTTCGTACACACACGTCATGAGACGCACACAGAGGCGCCGGCTAATTTCGTTTGATATGGTTCGTTTCGTCTTCTTATTTCATTTGTTTTATTTGTTCATTTAATGTTATAGTTTTTATGTTTTCTCGTCCTGAAATGAAAGAAATATTGTTTAATAAACATGTTTTTGAATAATATCAAACAATAGGTAGTAAGTAGCAGGCTATTTTCACTCCTCAGAATCGGATTTGTATGGAAAAGGTTCGTCTAGTTTTGGTTATCAATCAACTTACTAGATGGCACTGTTATATAATTTTTTGGCAAGTTTGATAACAGAATATGGTGGACGACAATTAATTTTGACATTTTAAACTGACGACTTTCAAATATTTATTTTCATTCACTTTGTTTACGTATCTGTTACGAGAGTGTGCTCCCTTAAATTTTCTTGCCTCCCACAAACAATTTTATCTATCTCCGGATCTACTTATAAACATTGACTCCTGCATGTACATACTTGGATTTAGAGTTGCCTTACGATGAATATGATCATTACAAATAAAAATGATCAAAAACTTGTATACGATTTACGCAGTACCGCTGTATTCATACATATATAGCTATAAATGTACATTTATAACCAACAGATATTAGTTCTAAACTCGTATTATAGAGGCGCTGATTGGAAAGAACGAATGCGACCTCTATTTATATAACGTACTCTGTGGTAAGTAGTACGTGATAAGTAAATAATGTGGGGCGCGTCTGCGATACGTAAAAATTTCTTATGATTCGACAACTCTGAATTGTTAACTTAATGCTAATAATGTACAATAACAAAAATGCTTATGTCGATACAATATAAAAATCACTCATACACACACACTCACAGACACACGTTCGTACACACACGTCATGAGACGCACACAGAGGCGCCGGCTAATTTCGTTTGATATGGTTCGTTTCGTCTTCTTATTTCATTTGTTCATTTATTGTTATAGTTTTTAAGTTTTCTCGTCCTGAAATGAAAGAAATTTTTGTTTAATAAACATGTTTTTGAATAATATCACACAATAGGTAGTAAGTAGTACGTTGATAAGTAAATAATGTGGGCCGCGTCTGCGATACGTAGAAAACTTTTAAAAGAGTTGAAAAAGAATATAATGTTAGTTATATTAAGTCTGAAAGTAAAAGATGTCTATAGCTTGACATGCGAGACAATAATACTATAAAACTTCTTAAAACTTAATTTGCGACCCTAACTTGAGAGATGTGACTGCCGCCCGAAGTTTGAATGAAAAGTGCATTCCGATCGGGTTTAGATATTTGAGATGTTCTTCGTATTGTCTCTTTGTGCTGTAAGTAGTCGATGGGTCGCAAGGGTTATTTTAAATGTGACATATATCGCAATTTGTGTGTTTTCGTGTACGGTGTGACGTTGTAACAAGTAATAATAATGAGAGTAATAAATTAGTAGATGAATGTATGTAATATCAAAATATTTTTTTATTACTGATTGAATACGAAAGTATACACGTTATTGATAACAAAATGCAGTTATTAAAATTTTTGTCGGTCTGTCTGTCTGTCTGCTTATTCCGGGTAATCTCCGAAACAGCTGGACCGATTTTGACGGGAATTTCACTGGCAGATAGCTAAAATTACAGCGGGTTACTTAGGCTACTCTAAATTAGACTAGTTATTAACTGTGGCTTCGTCCGCAATGCTATCTCCAAAACGGTTCGACCTATTTTCACGAAATTTTCAGCAGCAGATAGCGGACATCATAACAAGTAATTGAGATTATTTTAATTTAAACTAGCTGTTAACCGTGGCTTCGCCCGCAGTACTATCTTCAAAACGGTTAGACCGATCTTCACGAAACTTTCACTGACAGATAGCTGACCTTATAAAATTCAAGTAATTTTAGTTTATATTCGCTGTTAACTATGGCTTTGCCCGCAGTGCTATCTCCAAAATCGTACGACCGTTTATTACGGAACATTCACCGGCATATAGGGGAAATTATAAAACGTATTTTAGTCTATTTCAATTTAGACTAGCTGTTAACCGTGGCTTCGCTCGCAATGCTATCTCCAAAACGATTGGACTGATTTTCACGGGACTTTCACTGGCAGATAGCTGACCGTATAAGAAGTAATGTAACTTATTTAATTTTAGATTAAATTGATTAGCAAAAATATGTTGTTCACTGTAAACACGTAAGTAAGACGTGCATTGTACTGGACTCCAAGAATAAATATAATTGAAATTCATACATCTGTATCTCTGTATGTATTCTAAATTAAATTGTCGTTTTGGTCATGTTGCCGGCAATTCTATTTTATTTACCACACTTTCGTCTATATAATTCAGTAACCATAGTAACATATAAGAATATTGTATCGAATTCAGTGAGCACTATTTAAATTGTCAAATATTAAAAACTGCTCAGACAGATGTAAAGTTTCATATCTTGATTTATATTTATGCAAGATTGCAAGACGTCAGCTCATTCATAGTTTACAACTCAACATTATAATTATTAATAGTAATTTTGAAGATAGAAGGGGTCTTTCTTATAAGATATTAGACCATAAACGTATTACTTATTGATGATATTGGACATATTATATCATTATCTATCTTTGTCATGGTTTCATTAGTTCGTTACAGTGTAAGTGAGCATTGAGGTAGTCATATGGTGGATTAAGGATCTATGTATGATGCTGATGGGAAACCTCATTTGGCACGTTGTTAGTATTTATATATCTAATGTATACGTTACATGTTACTGTAAGTGACGTGCGTGTCCTACTTGCAATTTTGTTTAAAGAACATTTCTATAATTGTACATAGTCTGACAGTATTATATTTTTCATCACAATTTCTAAACATATTAATAATAATTATTATAACTTATCGATTAAATAAACTAAAACCAGTATGAAAAATATGATATAGTGAATTCGTTAAACCGCGGCTTAATTTAAAAAAAAACAATCGTACAAAAAAAAATCATACCTTATTTACGGTCGTTCTGCTCTTTATACAAGATACCACAAAATTTTGAAAAACAGGTAGGAAAATATTCACGATATACTTATAAAGTGTCTACCACGTCTGTTTAGATATGTCAAGGTTTTTATTTTATTATCAGGGCGGGACAACGTCCTCCGGGCCTGTTAGTGTATATACCATGTGAAAGGTTAGACACTCATAATATCCTAGGATATAACTCTTCATGATCACATTTAACATATAAAATAATAATATTAAAACAAATACTAATAAACAACCAAGAAAACCTAAATTAAAGTTTGTTCTAAAACTCTCCAAAGTGTAGCTACAAACGTGTGAATAAAATAATAGGCCTAAGTGCAATGACCGGCTCAAAAAGCTACAATGGGCGACCCGGAGTTAATAACTTTCGATAATAAAAAGGCAATAAACCCCTTTTGTTTTGTTCCTGACGTTCCCTTTCAAATGAAATCACCCGACGGTCATTGACACTGTGCTTTAACATACACGCGTAGGAGGATTTTGTATAAGTTTTGTATTTTTTTAGATAATTAAGTCAAATATTAAGCATCTATTCTTTTCATTGATTTAGAACGAGAATCGAGTGTAGAGTGTCCTCCATAAATATTGCTACTGTCTAATCAGTCACCTGGTATATTTGTAATACATAAATATATAATATTCAGTTGCCTAAATACAACGTGCAGAACAAGAGTAGAACGTATAGAGAAAGGGGTACCTGTGAGGAGCAGTTCTTCCCCTCCCAGCCGTCGAGGCACACGCACTCGTAGTCCGGCACCGACGTGCAGCGCTGCTCGCACCGCGACGCGTGCACGCACGGACCCGACGCGTTGCCCGCGACCCCC
>MU158941.1:453357-468802 GCA_015888305.1 Antheraea pernyi
ACCCCCGGACCGACCCCCGCCGCGACCCCCGGCTCGAAGCACGGGTCCGCGAGCGCGCACTCGTTCCCGCAGAACCCGGGCGTGCACAGGCAGCTGCAACACGGACGATACGATACGATATAGTACTCGACCACGAAGGCACAATGCACTAACATACAGACCACTCCACTTCGTAAATGTTTTACTCTTAAACTGAAACTACTCACTTTACACATGAGTATATAATAAAAAATGAATTTTATTACTCCATATACCAAAACTTATACTCTTTTAAACATAACACTATTAACAACACATCATTATAAGGAAAATACTACAGTGAAATACATTAAAATATTTATAATAGAAGAGATATTGTCAAAAAAAAATCCATATAAAAATATTTAGAAAGACATTGTGCCAGCTGAGCTGTGACTTGCTGTGACATAACTACTTGTCAAAAAACGTTAATTCACCTTAAAGTCAACTAAAACGGCTATTATTGTGATTCAGTTTAATCATAAACAGTTGAAGGTAACATTATGTTAGTACATTTAAAAAAAAAGTTAAATAGGAGGAGTCGTAAATGAATTATCCATAAATATAGGTAATTTTCAATTGTGGTATAATAGTGTGATGGTGGGGTACTGACATGTAAGTGCCCTCGAGGTTGAGACAGTCCCCGGGGCCGCAGCTGATCAGTCCCGCGGCGCATTCGTCTACATCCACCTCGCAGCGCACTCCCGTCCAACCTGCACGTCAAAATTCACACTGTATCCCTATTTCCTCCACAATATAAACATTTCAATTAAATTATGTATGGGGTGTTGTTTGACGCCAAATCGGAAAGTTTGAATTTTTTATTTCCTCAATTTTTTAGTACCCTTTAAAATAGCTCTCCTGGTAAATATTGACATTTTTTATTACTCTTTTAAAAAATCTTTTTTTTTTGTTACTTTTTTTAACATAACTTTCTTAAAAATTGTACTAATTTGATCTTTTTTTTGGCGTGATAATGTATAAATCGATGAACGCCGGCTGTACGCACTGCACGCGCATGGCTCACTGTCACGTTACGGATGATGTCTCGGTGCAAGCGAGACCGCGGTACATGCGATAGAGAAGCGCGATCCGCCTAAGCGTTAAGCTCGAGACGCATCCATCTCTCTTTCAATCCATCGGCCGATGCGTCCGACTCGTTATCATGTTAAATTATCCTCCGTAAGCAGATTTTACAGACAACCAATTTTTTTACTGTTTTGTTTTTATATGACATTTGTAGATAAAAGTTATATATTTTTTAATATTTTTGAATTTTAATCTTTTTCGAGTTTAAAAAAAAAAAAATATGGTTTTAAACTACTATCTATTCCTGAACTTTTAAGCTCAGCCTGGTAATGGGGTTTCAAAAATTACTATTTATTATCGATTTTTTTTTAATTTTAAAAAGAGATTTGAAAAGTGGACAAGTTCTTAACAATTACAGTCAAACGTTTTTAAAACCTACACAGTATAAAAAAAACCAATACCTATTATAAGAACAATCATTGAAATCGATATATCCATGATTTGTATAATCCGTTATCGAACTGCACACCACCGATAAATGTTTTCGACTATCCGTTCACTGCACATATTCACTTACACAGACATAATTATATCACATGATTGCAATAACCGTAGTGAATTAAAGTCTCTGCCTACACTTATATAAGGGTAAACAGTAAATAAATCTAGCACGATATTCAGGCGGAGATGTGGCACAGTTCCGCGGTTAGGCACAGTAACCTCGTCGGCCATTCCGAAGGCCAGTGATTCACAAACTTGCTCGCTGACAGTTTTCCTCTACCTTATCAAGCGGCAAACTCATAGTTTTATTTACTACGCGGGGTTATCGGTTAAGACTAAACTATACTTGCGGTTTCACTCTCGGAAACTAATTTTTACGTTAGTCTACATTCAGAAGAAAGTTCACATTACTAGTTTATTTTGGTTATAATTATTATAAAGAAGTACTCGTCGCGTGTTCGTACCCGATGTTTTATCTATATTTATACATTGGAGCGTGACTAAATTCATTTAAACGCGTGACGGCAATATTTTCATTTAATCTAACAAGTATTATGAAATTTGATGTAATATAATAACATTCATTATAATTATGTATTTTCTTTCTTATTGTGTTTGTAGAGTAAATGTACAGTTTTTTTAAAATATCTCAAAGCTCAGAACACACCTGCTTGTTCGCGATTTCACGGAATGCCAGTAACCGTCATGCCGGTTTACCTGGTACGCGATTTACATGCATGTGTATACGGGCCCTTAGGGAGTAACTCTACCAAGGACGATTTTTTGTGTAACGTAACAATGATGGAAAATCATTAATTTGCCTGGGATAGAAAGAGATATACCTGCACTATAAACCAAAAGAGATAGACAACGCGATATAATAATTACTAGAGACGTATCAAGAAGGGACAAGGTGATTTTATTAATGTAATTACAGTTACTTTAATTTTTTTTCTATATGTGTATTAACGTAAACAGTGATAATATAAATGAATGAACCACAAAAAATAACAAAACAGTAGCAAACCACATACCTAGATGCGGTTACTGACTCACTGGATTGGCAAACAACGTACACATTATATTTCACAGCTCATAAGTACATCATATTTATATTGATGACACACGCATACAATTAATAGTTAGCGAGGCTCATTCGGGATGCGATGAGTAATTAAATACACTAAAAGTAATTTGACTGTTTGCATTAGCAGGATACGCGGATCTTCCAGTTAGTGAAATCTTGAATTGAATTATCACGATAGAATACGACGTATTATCGTGGTAAAATACTAGAAAATCATTGTGTATTGTATGTTTAAATGTTCTAAAAAGCATATGTATTTTTTTAAGTTCTTATGTCACGTAAGGGGAAAATTTTCGTTCCGCGTTAAACCTAAGGTAGGTATTTATTTATGTGTATGTGTAAATATGTACAAGTGTCCGTCTGGGGTTATCAGTATACAAAAATGAGTAAAGCATTTATACTACGTGGCTTCGTATAAATATAGATTATGATATAATGTAATACATATAAACCAAAGAAGTTTCACTTCCTCTGGGTGTACACTGATACCCACACTGTTTTTGTATTATACCAGACAAAGTAGCAAGTGTTATCAGTATCAGAGAAGTACAGAAGTAAGGTAGATCAGTCAAGACAAGAAAAGAATATAACTTGTAAAGTGTGTTGAGTATAAAAATGGATTGATATTACGAAAAGAAAAAGTACGAAGAATTATATGCGTGTAAAGGGTGAAAAGGCTTAGATAGCGGAGAAGAGAAAAATATGTTGCTGTGACAATAAGATATAATTGATATAAAAAGCGTACAATTCATAATCTATAATACAGAAAAGTCAAAAGTTAAGTCAAATGTTCACACAGTTCTATTATGAATATCGTGTCTAGTTCAAAACGAAAATTAAGCTCAGCCTGGTAATGGGATTTCATAAATTACTATTTATTTTCGATTTTTTTAAATTTTAAATCAAGAATAGATTTCAAAAGTGGACGAATGTCTCAACAATTAAAGTCAAACGCTTAAAACCTACAAAGTATAAAAAAAATCAATACCTATTATAAGAACAATCATTGAAATCGATATATCCATGATTTGTATAATCCGTTATCGAACTGCACACCACCGATAAATGTTTTCGACTATCCGTTCACTGCACATATTCACTTACACAGACATAATTATATCACATGATTGCAATAACCGTAGTGAATTAAAGTCTCTGCCTACACTTATATAAGGGTAAACAGTAAATAAATCTAGCACGATATTCAGGCGGAGATGTGGCACAGTTCCGCGGTTAGGCACAGTAACCTCGTCGGCCATTCCGAAGGCCAGTGATTCACAAACTTGCTCGCTGACAGTTTTCCTCTACCTTATCAAGCGGCAAACTCATAGGTTTATTTACTACGCGGGGTTATCGGTTAAGACTAAACTATACTTGCGGTTTCACTCTCGGAAACTAATTTTTACGTTAGTCTACATTCAGAAGAAAGTTCACATTACTAGTTTATTTTGGTTATAATTATTATAAAGAAGTACTCGTCGCGTGTTCGTACCCGATGTTTTATCTATATTTATACATTGGAGCGTGACTAAATTCATTTAAACGCGTGACGGCAATATTTTCATTTAATCTAACAAGTATTATGAAATTTGATGTAATATAATAACATTCATTATAATTATGTATTTTCTTTCTTATTGTGTTTGTAGAGGAAATGTAGTTTTATAAGATAACTTAAAGCTCAGAACACACCTGCTTGTTCGCGGTTTCATGGAATGCGAGTAACCGTCATGCCGGTTAATAGCACCTGGTACGCGATTTACATGCATGTGTATTCTAGCCCTTAGGGAGTTACTCTACCAAGGACGATTTTTTGTGTAGGTTTTTGACGTAACAATGACGGAAAATCATTAATTTGGCTGGGATAGAAAGAGAGATACCTGCACTATTAACAAAAAGAGATAGACAACGCGATGTAATAATTACTAGAGACGTATCAAGAAGGGACAAGGTGATTTTATTAATGTAATTACAGTTACTTTAATTTTTTTTCTATATGTGTATTAACGTAAACAGTGATAATATAAATGAATGAACCACAAAAAATAACAAAACAGTAGCAAACCACATACCTAGATGCGGTTACTGACTCACTGGATTGGCAAAACAAGTATTATGAAATTTGATGTAATATAATAACATTCATTATAATTATGTATTTTCTTTCTTATTGTGTTTGTAGAGGAAATGTAGTTTTATAAGATAACTTAAAGCTCAGAACACACCTGCTTGTTCGCGGTTTCATGGAATGCGAGTAACCGTCATGCCGGTTAATAGCACCTGGTACGCGATTTACATGCATGTGTATTCTAGCCCTTAGGGAGTTACTCTACCAAGGACGATTTTTTGTGTAACGTAACAATGATGGAAAATCATTAATTTGCCTGGGATAGAAAGAGATATACCTGCACTATAAACCAAAAGAGATAGACAACGCGATATAATAATTACTAGAGACGTATCAAGAAGGGACAAGGTGATTTTATTAATGTAATTATAGTTACGAATATATGCCGGGTACTGAATTAACGCGTTTTTTTGTTCTTTTTCTTTATGTGTATAAACGTAAACAGTGATAATATAAATGAATGAACCACAAAAAATAACAAAACAGTAGCAAACCACATACCTAGATGCGGTTACTGACTCACTGGATTGGCAAACAACGTACACATTATATTTCACAGCTCATAAGTACATCATATTTATATTGATGACACACGCATACAATTAATAGTTAGCGAGGCTCATTCGGGATGCGATGAGTAATTAAATACACTAAAAGTAATTTGACTGTTTGCATTAGCAGGATACGCGGATCTTCCAGTTAGTGAAATCTTGAATTGAATTATCACGATAGAATACGACGTATTATCGTGGTAAAATACTAGAAAATCATTGTGTATTGTATGTTTAAATGTTCTAAAAAGCATATGTATTTTTTCTAGTTCTTATGTCACGTAAGGGGAAAATTTTCGTTCCGCGTTAAACGTAAGGTAGGTATGTATTTATGTGTATGTGTAAATATGTACAAGTGTCCGTCTGGGGTTATCAGTATACAAAAATGAGTAAAGCATTTATACTACGTGGCTTCGTATAATTATAGATTATGATATAATGTAATACATATAAGCCAAAGAAGTTTCACTTCCTCTGGGTGTACACTGATACCCACACTGTTTTTGTATTATACCAGACAAAGTAGCAAGTGTTATCAGTGACAGAGAAGTACAGAAGTAAGGTAGACCAGTCAAGACAAGAAAAGAATATAACTTGTAGAGTGTGTTGAGTATAAAAATGGATTGATATTACGAAAAGAAAAAGTACGAAGAATTATATGCGTGTAAAGGGTGAAAAGGCTTAGATAGCGGAGAAGAGAAAAATATGTTGCTGTAACAATAAGATATAAATGATATAAAAAGCGTACAATTCATAATCTATAATACAGAAAAGTCAAAAGTTAAGTCAAATGTTCACACAGTTCTATTATGAATATCGTGTCTAGTTCAAAACGAAAATACATAGTGTCAGTTCTAGATGTTGTTCATGTAATGGTTTACACTATAATATCCTTTTGGAAGTGAAGCTAACTTGATATGCTGCTTTAACTTATTATTGGTACATCGATAGTGTGTTTTGGAACCTTATTGTAGAGAACCAAACACTATTATTTCAAAAACTTTTATTTGCGTTACTGAGCTTCAAATAGAGGATGGTTAGTCTATCATGATTTCAAGTCCTCAAATCATTTTGTTTTGTTTCATTAAATCTACGACATCTAATTTTTTTGCGAACATGTTTAAAATGATCAGCGAGAAATTGGGAGAGTGACTTTCTTCAATTTCTAGATTTATATAATGTCATACGTCCTGTCCTGGACATAGGATCCCAAGAGAGAGAGAGAGAGAGATACGTAATGAAACTCTTTTTACGGAATCTTTAACGTTTTTCATAGAAGTAATAATTGTTTAAAATGATTGAAGGATGAATTCAATATTTTCGTGCTAAACTTGGCTTCGTATAATTATAGATTATGATATAATGTAATACATATAAGCCAAAGAAGTTTCACTTCCTCTGGGTGTACACTGATACCCACACTGTTTTTGTATTATACCAGACAAAGTAGCAAGTGTTATCAGTATCAGAGAAGTACAGAAGTAAGGTAGATCAGTCAAGACAAGAAAAGAATATAACTTGTAAAGTGTGTTGAGTATAAAAATGGATTGATATTACGAAAAGAAAAAGTACGAAGAATTATATGCGTGTAAAGGGTGAAAAGGCTTAGATAGCGGAGAAGAGAAAAATATGTTGCTGTGACAATAAGATATAATTGATATAAAAAGCGTACAATTCATAATCTATAATACAGAAAAGTCAAAAGTTAAGTCAAATGTTCACACAGTTCTATTATGAATATCGTGTCTAGTTCAAAACCAAAATACATTAAAACTTTTGTATTTTCATAAATATAAAGAGACGAGTGTCAGTTCTAGATGTTACTAATGTTCATGTATTGATTTACACTATAATATCCTTTTGAAAGTGAAGCTGGTTTGATATGGTGCTTTAAATTATTATTGGTACATCGATAATGTGTTTTGCAACCTTATTGTAGAGAACCAAACACTATTATTTCAAAAACTTTTATTTGCGTTACTGAGCTTCAAATAGAGGATGGTTAGTCTATCATGATTTCAAGTCCTCAAATCATTTTGTTTTGTTTCATTAAATCTACGACATCTAATTTTTTTGCGAACATGTGTAAAATGATCAGCGAGAAATTGGGAGAGTGACTTTCTTCAATTTCTAGATTTATATAATGTCATACGTCCTGTCCTGGACACTGGATCCCAAGAGAGAGAGAGAGAGAGATACGTAATGAAACTCTTTTTACGGAATCTTTAACGTTTTTCATAGAAGTAATAATTGTTTAAAATGATTGAAGGATGAATTCAATATTTTCGTGCTAAACTGGACAATAGATTGCAAAAGTTTGAGATGCAGTGTCCGTGTTATCAGTACATACGGTTATCTCTGCGAGTAGATTGTTGAGCGTCGATGTAGCGTAAGTCCCGATAAGATTTCAACTAGAACTCATATTATAAATAAAAAGAATTAATGGACGTTTATTAAACAAGCGTTAAATACGAATTCGGATGTCGGAGAGGTAAGTAACTAGACAGGAATTGAGGAGGGTGATTTTATTTGATTTATTTGTTATGGGTCATCAATATGACAATATTGACATTTGTAAATATATTAATAGTAACAATTTTGTCTATAAATATAAATGTAGTTACAAACACGGCATGCTCAAACAATAAATTAAATTAAAACTAAATATATAACTATTTTATAGGTTTACAGATTTAACATGAATAATATGAAAACTAACAAACTAACAAAAAGAGAAAAAGGAAATACTGAAACAAATAAATACTCTATTTTGTGAGTAGACTGCTGTCTCTACCGCCGCGCCGTTTTGAATTTATTTTGGTTATTTGAGAATATGTTACATGTTTTATGCAATGTATTATATAATGAGTTAGTTAGATATTAGTTAGATAATCTGTTTACCGGAGAGTAAAGGCCTAAATTAGTATAGGAATGTGATTGTGAGAGGTGTCGGAGTTATGCGTGTTGTGGAGAGTGTCAGTGGGTACCTGTGTCCGCGCAGTCGCAGAGGTAGTCTCCGTTGGTGTCGAAGCAGCGCCCCCCGTGCAGGCAGGGGGTCGCGCCCCCCGCGCCCCCCGCCTCCCGGCACGCGTCGCGCCGCGTCTCGCACAGCCGCCCGCTGTACCCGCCCTCGCACACGCACGCGGGGCCCTGCACCGCACCACACGTTTCTATCTCATTACATACTACTACTACCCCCCCTCCTCCCGCCCCTCACTCTAAGGACTTCTTCCCACTAAGCTAGTAATTATTTACTCGAGTACCAAGTAATTTAGTACATAAACGTGTTTGAACAACAAACATTTAGTTGAATACATTACTCACGAATCATTTACTCAAATCGATCCATTTCGTTTTATTTTTGTCGACGAGTAGAGCCTCACACCACGCTTTTTTCATTCGCCTGTCGTTGCATTTTAACGATTTTTGGGCATTCGCGGGTATTTTAGCAAATAAATGACTCGGTACTCAACTAAACGACTAGCCCAGTGCGAACAAGGTTTTACACTCAATATTTGTCTTAGTTTTTTATTCTTGGCAGGCAACCATTCAGATTATTACTGCCACTGTTGAATAGGTAATAATATTACAAGCTTCTTGCGATCATTTCAATGAACTAACAACATGCCGACGCGCCTGTTACAACAATAACCGATACAAAATATAGAGTTAAATAACAGAACATTATGAATACAATTTTAAATTTACTACATGACAGACTACAGATAGACTACAAACTCAACAATGCCAGTAATAATCTACGAGAAGATTACTTGATAAAAATAAAATAAAACAAAAAATGTATTAATAAATATTTTAACAATATATGGTTTGAATTTATGGTCACATACAGTTTATCATGGAAAACGTTTAACTCTATATGATTATGTACTATGATATACGATCTGCATTCCACTAATATTAAAAACGTAGTAGTTTTCCTTTTAAATTTAGATTAGATAATTTTATAAACATTAAAAAAGCTTTACTTGGAATTTATAGAATCAAAAACTGAATCATGGTTCGATTGATGGCATCAAATGTAGAGAATTAGATATAGATATTATGTACCTTGGCATCGTCGGTGCAGGTCCCGTTGAGGCAGGGGGTCACCTCGCAGAACATGGACTCACAGTACGTGCCCTCGTATCCCTCCATGCACTCGCAGGTGAACTTGTTACCGTTCGGTGGAACTGTATTCATATTATATACCATATTATTTCATATATTCCAAACACTGAAATAAAACCTTATTGTAGAGAACCAAACACTATTATTTCAAAAACTTTTATTTGCGTTACTGAGCTTCAAATAGAGGATGGTTAGTCTATCATGATTTCAAGTCCTCAAATCATTTTGTTTTGTTTCATTAAATCTACGACATCTAATTTTTTTGCGAACATGTTTAAAATGATCAGCGAGAAATTGGGAGAGTGACTTTCTTCAATTTCTAGATTTATATAATGTCATACGTCCTGTCCTGGACATAGGATCCCAAGAGAGAGAGAGAGAGAGATACGTAATGAAACTCTTTTTACGGAATCTTTAACGTTTTTCATAGAAGTAATAATTGTTTAAAATGATTGAAGGATGAATTCAATATTTTCGTGCTAAACTGGACAATAGATTGCAAAAGTTTGAGATGCAGTGTCCGTGTTATCAGTACATACGGTTATCTCTGCGAGTAGATTGTTGAGCGTCGATGTAGCGTAAGTCCCGATAAGATTTCAACTAGAACTCATATTATAAATAAAAAGAATTAATGGACGTTTATTAAACAAGCGTTAAATACGAATTCGGATGTCGGAGAGGTAAGTAACTAGACAGGAATTGAGGAGGGTGATTTTATTTGATTTATTTGTTATGGGTCATCAATATGACAATATTGACATTTGTAAATATATTAATAGTAACAATTTTGTCTATAAATATAAATGTAGTTACAAACACGGCATGCTCAAACAATAAATTAAATTAAAACTAAATATATAACTATTTTATAGGTTTACAGATTTAACATGAATAATATGAAAACTAACAAACTAACAAAAAGAGAAAAAGGAAATACTGAAACAAATAAATACTCTATTTTGTGAGTAGACTGCTGTCTCTACCGCCGCGCCGTTTTGAATTTATTTTGGTTATTTGAGAATATGTTACATGTTTTATGCAATGTATTATATTTAGTTAGTTAGATATTCTGTTGACCGGAGAGTAAAGGCCTAAATTAGTATAGGAATGTGATTGCGAGAGGTGTCGGTGTTATGTGTGTTGTGGAGTGTCAGTGGGTACCTGTGTCCGCGCAGTCACAGAGGTAGTCTCCGTTGGTGTCGAAGCAGCGCCCCCCGTGCAGGCAGGGGGTCGCGCCCCCCGCGCCCCCCGCCTCCCGGCACGCGTCGCGCCGCGTCTCGCACAGCCGCCCGCTGTACCCGCCCTCGCACACGCACGCGGGGCCCTGCACCGCACCACACGTTTCTATCTCATTACATACTACTACTACCCCCCCTCCTCCCGCCCCTCACTCTAAGGACTTCTTCCCACTAAGCTAGTAATTATTTACTCGAGTACCAAGTAATTTAGTACCTAAACGTGTTTGAACAACAAACATTTAGTTGAGTACATTACTCAAGAATCATTTACTCGAATCGATCCATTTCGTTTTATTTTTTTCGACGAGTAGCGCCTCACACCACGCTTTTTTCGGTCGCCTGTCGTTGCATTTTAACGATTTTTGGGCATTCGCGGGTATTTTAGCAAATAAATGACTCGGTACTCAACTAAACGACTAGCCCAGTGCGAACAAGGTTTTACACTCAATATTTGTCTTAGTTTTTTATTCTTGGCAGGCAACCATTCAGATTATTACTGCCACTGTTGAATAGGTAATAATATTACAAGCTTCTTGCGATCATTTCAATGAACTAACAACATGCCGACGCGCTTGTTACAACAATAACCGATACAAAATATAGAGTTAAATAACAGAACATTATGAATACAATTTTAAATTTACTACATGACAGACTACAGATAGACTACAAACTCAACAATGCCAGTAATAATCTACGAGAAGATTACTTGATAAAAATAAAATAAAACAAAAAATGTATTAATAAATATTTTAACAATATATGGTTTGAATTTATGGTCACATACAGTTTATCATGGAAAACGTTTAACTCTATATGATTATGTACTATGATATACGATCTGCATTCCACTAATATTAAAAACGTAGTAGTTTTCCTTTTAAATTTAGATTAGATAATTTTATAAACATTAAAAAAGCTTTACTTGGAATTTATAGAATCAAAAACTGAATCATGGTTCGATTGATGGCATCAAATGTAGAGAATTAGATATAGATATTATGTACCTTGGCATCGTCGGTGCAGGTCCCGTTGAGGCAGGGGGTCACCTCGCAGAACATGGACTCACAGTACGTGCCCTCGTATCCCTCCATGCACTCGCAGGTGAACTTGTTACCGTTCGGTGGAACTGTATTCACATTATATACCATATTAGTTAATATATTGCAAACACTGAAATAATATCAAATCAATCGTTTGTAACAACAATATTTGTATTATAAATTGTAATTTTATTACTTTTTTCCAAGTCTACAACTACAGTGTTTGTGCTTCACGTTTCAAATAAGAAGATACTTTAGAGACCGCCATTTTGTGTCATTCAGTAAAAAAAGGCAAACGGAAAAGATAAGAATCTGAAGAAGCAATATTATATTATGCTGTATGTTTTGTAACATTTATAAAATGTAAAGTTTTGTAGGTTTTAATTGGAACTTCTTAATTTTTTGGGAGTGTGTAACTAACAGTATGCTAAAGTATTATTGAAACAAAATGGCTGCTATCTGCAAATAGTAGTAGTAATGTCTTTGCCGTTATGTTGAGGACAAATGAGCTATCATATTTCGTATTTCTTTTCTCTATGTAAATGTTCTTTCTGTGTTCATCGAGTTTTATAAATAATGATCAATTTGTATTTGAATTTAATGTTACATACATGAATTTAACCGTCATTATTATTGCGAATAAATGATATTGTACGGAACACTGGTAGAAAATATGGAGTAAAATGTGTTACGTAAAATAGTAATTGTTGCGGCCGCGTAAATAGTCAATTAGGAAAAATTGTGTCAGAGAGGGTGGCAGCACTTTGTTTGTTGATCGCTCCCGGCGCTTGTGTCGTCAGCCCAGCTTGATCGCGCACATCGTATGCGAAGTTCGTGCGCCTTAAAGGAAACGCGCGCTTCTTGTGTCGCAATAATCTATTTTCACTATCGCAATTCGTCGGCGCCGACCACCGGCATCGAACCTCGCATCAGTCGAAGAGCGATCACAACATTCGCTACTAGTTTTCAGTCGAAGAGCGATCAGGTCGCACAGCGGGCCGCGCCACTCCGCCGCGCACGCGCACTCGAACCGGCCCGCCGCGTCCGTGCACGTGCCCCCGTGCAGGCACGGCCCGCTCGCGCACTCGTCTATGTCCACCTCGCATCTGTGCACACGTACACACGCACACACGTACTCACAGACCGTTCCTCGTATACAGACATTAACAAACTTCATTATCATAGTCCACCGTAATAACTCATATATGATATAAAAAATCATTTTACTTCCTGCATAATTAATTATAAACTTATATTTGTAGTGGCCTATATAAATCCTTCACACTTACTCGAATACATATAATATGATAATGATGAAAAGCTGTCCTAAAAGGTATGTAATAATTATGCGCTATGTATCTGATATAATGAAAATCAAAATAACATAACATTCTATTTGAACAACTAACAATAAAACATTGTCAGATAAGATCACCGTGGTGAACTCCAGATACTAAATTCCTTTATTAATTAATGAAACAAAAGAATAAATTGATTTAATAGAACAACAATTATTTTCTACTCACATTAGAAGAAGGGGTAAATTTCTTTAAAAATCACAA
The DNA here is from genome assembly GCA_015888305.1 of Antheraea pernyi. Classification (NCBI taxonomy): domain Eukaryota; kingdom Metazoa; phylum Arthropoda; class Insecta; order Lepidoptera; family Saturniidae; genus Antheraea; species Antheraea pernyi. Next base: position 466,646 of record MU158941.1, read on the forward strand.
ATAATTGAATGTTCGGAACAAGGTATTCATTTTAATTTACTACCGTTAAACCAGAAGATTTATCTCACATAATATTATATCAATAGGTAATGTATTAGAATTGTACAAATCTATTCTAAAGGGCAATTTCAGCAGTCAAATAGATATAATGGAACATATGAAATAGCACCAGTTCAGCAATCAGGTGACAATTAGAAGTATACACCAGTCCATTTAACATTTAACTGTTTCAGCAATAAGAATCAGAATTTTCCATTAGAACTGTCTCGCATAGACATGGGACTGATAAATGATATTAATTTCTTAAATAAGTACGTCTGTAAGAGTATTAAAATATGCACTGACAGTTGTCCTTCGAAGCCTTCCGGGCAGATGCAGGTGTAGGCGGCGACCTCGTCCTTGCAGGTGGCGCCGTTCTTCCTTCTGGGCAGATGCAGGTGTAGGCGGCGACCTCGTCCTTGCAGGTGGCGCCGTTCTTGCACTCGTGCGTCGCGCACTCGTCCACGTCGACCTGCGGGCGGGACAGCGGCACTCGGTTAGCGCGTGTGGGGGGTCGGTGGGGGGTCGCGCGGCGAGCAGCGCTGCGGCGGCGCCCACGAACAGCTCCTCCTGCGTGAAGAACGGCAGCAGCAGCGAGCCCACGTGCACCGCGCCCACGCACCCCTACGCAAACAATATATATTGCATTATAATACAACAACTAACTCTCTCCGGTCTACAGATAAATGATATCATCCAATTTTATAACTATTCATACATAACCCACTAAAACTACATTATGATGTTTTATTAAAGTACATTTGTTATATTTTGATTCGAAAACCACAAAAAGTAGGTAAAATGACTATAAGAATATTCGAGTGTGATAAAATAAGGCAAATATATACCAGGTGATAGGTTAGTCGCTAGCAATATTTTTACAATAACTACGTGACGATGAAGTATTCATGTCGTCGAGTGTTGTGAGCGACTAACCAACATATTCGTAAAAAAAAAACAAAAATAAACGAAGTACTAAAGAAACAAATTAATTAAAATATGTTCATATACAATGAACAGTTCATATCTAATAAGTTACGTATTGTATTATTTCGAATATCATAATTGAAAACGCACGGTACATGTACTGAAAGAGTTTTTTGAATTAGACAAAGTCCCTTATGCACGGCGAATAACATTTAGTTGGAATAGTATTAAGCAGTCCGATTACAGATAACTCTTTAATTGCAGTTGAATAATTGATAAAATAAGAGGAACCTTAAAATATTTTCCTTCCAAATTATCGCCGGTGTAGTCCTCTCCTTCCGTGTACTCCCACGCGCTCGGCTCTGTCGATACGTCCATCTGTATTTAATCAGATATTTTACTAAATGACAGCAATTCGGGACTATTTAAGTATTGCGTAAGCATGATGGGATTTGTTCTTCATTTACTTATTTTTGATAACATAGGGGATGGGGGGCCTGGGCGATTGCGTTAGTAGTAGTTATTTATTTAACTAGAACAGATTTAAAAATACCTATAGAAATGTTTACTTAAGTGTTTGGGGGTAAGCGCATTGCTTGCTTTTGCTGAGCGGGGACGGGGTGGTCAGAAATTCTAAACATTCTGCTTACGTAATACTTGAACGGCCCCTTGATATTGATTTGGGCAGTGGATTATAAACAATACAAAATGAGTATTGTTGCGAGTTGGAAGCGTTTAAAAAATGTCGTTGTTAACTGGTTTCTCTACAATATGAAAGATGTCACTCACAAGGCTAGTGGGCGGCGGTAGGGTGGTGGAAGTGGTGGGCGGCGGGGGCGGGCGGGGCGCTCCGCCCAAGTGTATGGTGCCGGAGGTGACGAGGTGCTGCCAGGCGCGCACGTCGATGTCACCGCGCAGGCCCACCTCCTCCCGACCCTCATCGTCCAGGAATGCACCTACGCACATAAAAACCTTACTCGATATGTGTCAAAATAACACGAAAGTCTTGATTTTGACCTTTCTCCCATGTAGTGTTCGTAATATAAATAAAGCAGTACCAATAATCTGGTCCCGTCGGAATGTGAACCGCACCGAGGTCCAGCGCAGGTACGAGTGGTGCGTGCGCATGCGCAGCGCCCGCGGCAGCCGCGCCCCCAGCCGCCACTGCACCGACACCATCTCCTTGAACAC
>MU158941.1:475255-495208 GCA_015888305.1 Antheraea pernyi
GCACGCCCGCCAGCTCCGCGCCGCCCTCGCCCTCGCTCGCCTCCGCGCCGCCCTCCGGCAGCACCTGCTTTACAACCTCAATTAATATAATATTATATGATAATGCGTGATCATGTAGTAAATATAGTCTGGTGAAGCTATGATGACTCATTATGCTAATAAGATAGACAGTTGAATAAAAAAGTATGATAATACATCAATCTTTAGCAAAATATCAAATGGTCTAAGGATATGTCAGGCAAAAATGACATTTGCATTTCTTTTAATTTGATCACAGTATAATCATTACAGTATAAGTTGACGAGTATATTAATTAACAACCTCAAAGCTGCTGTTTAAAGTTGTATTTAATTAGTAAGATGCAACTTATTTACGCATCTATTCGTCGCATCACATGATTGAGACCCTTCCGATAACTCAGAATTATTCTGATATTGTTTTAGCTAAGTTCATCGCAATCTGTACGAGTTTATAGAAGTAAGATTGTTAGTAGTAGTGAGTAGTGAGTAGTGAGTAGTGCTGACCCACTGTCCGTTGACGACGACGTCCTGGAAGCAACCGACGAAGAAGTTGGGTCCGTGCGTGAGCGCCGCCAGCGAGGAGCCCGCCGTGCCGAGCCGCGTCGTCGGGAACGACGTCACCGACGCGTTGTACGTCTCGATCTGGCTGATCGGGTATATCGTCTGCTCCTCGTTCGCAGCCAGCACCAGGTGCGACGAGTTGATGCTCACGAACACCTGCACACGGACACTTGCACTCGCTCGCTCTCCGCGACGCGGTCGCGATGCGAGTGCGACCGCACTCACCTTCTGCCAGTTGCTGTCGTTCAGGTTGGACCCGATGAACACGCCCTCCCACTTGTTGAGGAGGCTCGAGTGCAGGTTGAGCCTCCCGTTCGAGAGCTCCAGGAAGAAGTAGGTGATGCCGCGGCCCATCGCCAGCAGCCCGCTGCCGAGCGTCGTCTTGAACCGGAACGATATGTCGTAGCCCTCCTCGCGGCTCGTGTTCACTTCCAGGTAGCTCTTCTTCTCCAGAGACATTGTCGTTATCTGTACCATTCATATAACAAACATTCACTTTACTCCTTCATATTATTACAACCACAAAATGTTGCTTTAATACTACCGCCCATCCTAGCATAATTAAATTTCTATGATACACAGATTTTTTACCAATACGATTAAAGACCGGAACCAAAAACGATTCACTTAAAAATTCAATAATAATTTTCGAATAAGTGTTGCTTGTATATAACTTGTTAACATTTGAGACAGTTACATAAACTGGTTGCATTTAAAACAAATTGTTCAAAAGTCCATATTTACAACACATACGAGTCTCTTTTCACTTTTCTACCAATTGTATTACTAAATGTACGGGATGTCTATTTTAATTGATATGATTTTTATAGACACACCAAGAGACTTTAGATTAATTGATATGGAAAAATATACGATTATGATAGAGAAAGGAGTGCGTTCGCCTGCGCTCGGTGTAAAAGATGTTAATATAGTGTGGTCGGGTAGGGGAGGGGTACCTTCTCGCAGGTGGTGCCGTAGTAGCCGGGCGCGCAGGAGCAGTTGAACCGGTGCTCGGTCTCGTCGCGCAGCCACGCCTGGCAGGTGCCGCCGTTGGTGCAGGGCTCGCCGCGGCACCCCTCCAGCACCACGGAGCAGTTGCGGCCGCCCCAGCCGGCGCCGCACGAGCAGTGGTACGTGGCGCGCCCGTCGAAGCACTGGCCGTGCTGGCAGGGCTCGTAGCGCTGGCACTCGTCGATCTCGACCTCGCAGTGCTGCCCCTCGTAGCCGGGCAGGCAGTCGCACGCGTACTCGCCGATGCCGTCCACGCACTTGCCGTGTCCGCACGGCGACGACGCGCACTCGTCCACGTTCACCTCGCAGCGCGCGCCCGCCGTGCCCGCCACGCACACGCACTCGAACCTGCGCGACCGCACCACACTTACGCACTTACACACCGACCAACACCGAAACGTAACTCCGACTACTACTACAATACTAAAGCCGAAAAACTCCCAATATACAATTTATATATACTAAATATTGCACGCCATATTGAATACATAATCCCCATTATTAATACAAAACTCTACTTCTATTCTTTTATAAATTATTTAAAACAATTTTAACGTAATATGAAGAAGTGTTGCCCAATTACTCAATACCCTCCCATGTATATAACTTATAAAGGATCATTGTAAAATATGATGAATATCATTTTACGCAAAGCAAAAACTACCGATCGTCTTCCTTCTATCCATCTCCGATCGAACTTTTCCTATGCGCACATATTCATACGTTAAAAATGCCGCCAAAAATTTAAATTAAATAGTGTTATATAATGCAAATCAAAAACGGTACAGGGTGTTCCTAAAGACCGGTAATAAGCACGCTACATATAGTGCAAACGTTAACTACTCGCGATCAATTATCGTCTTTTTAAAATCAAAGTCATTCTTACCGTATGAATATTTTTACGGTAATACTTTTTTTACGGTTTGTAAATACTTTAAAATAAATCCTAATAAAATAAAGTTTTACCGTGTTATTACAAAAAAGTTAAATACATATTAAATACTTGGTTTAAAAAGGTTTCGTAATAAATTCACCGCGCTCGCCTGAGGCAAGTTCGCGTTATCCTTTTTCACAAGTCTAACCTAACGTAACCAAAGCGAGACAAAAGAGCAAGATGGCGAACACTCAGCGACCGCGGTGCATTTAATACGAGACCTTTTTAAAGCCAGGGTTCAATACGTTTTTTTTTTTGTAATAATACCGTTAATGTTTATTAATTTATTATTTAACGCCGCTCAGCAGTCCTTTTGTCCAGACTTAACTTTGTACCTTTTTTTAGAAAATAGTGCAGAATCCATGATTATAATAATGAACTCAGTTCACCAAAATAAAACTTACCCGCTAGCATTTTCAAGTGAAAAGGGCTGGTAAAATATTGAAGGCAAAAGCATCTGGTCTTGCGGTCCGACGAGCACGGGCGGCGCGTCCGCCGGCAGGTAGAGGCTAGTGTTACTGTGCTCGAGGCACACGCCACCGTGCTTGCACGGTTCGCTTTCACATTCGTTTATGTCGTTCTCACAGTTTTTACCTATAATTTAATTACATTTCTTTCAGTCCACTTTTAACGAAAGCGCCTAATGTTTTAGTCAGAAGGATGTAATTAGCAAAACGTATTGACACGAGAACCATACTAATTCAAGCCTAACGGGGCAGCAACCTATATCTGGTTTTTTCTTTTATTTTTAGCAACCAATCTTCAGTAGATAATTACTGCTACTGTTGAGTGGGTATTATAAGTTTCTTGTGATCATTTCAATGTTCTCACAAGATGGTGGCCCTCTTGTTAGAACTTTCCAGGGAGTTTTTGTGGCAAGTCAGAATCCATGCTCCGTGGTATTTTCCATCCACTACACTTGTGTACAACAACTAAATTACGTAAAACATCACCAGTATAACAAAATATAAAATTAAATAAGTCAGAATCCATGCTCCATGGTATTTTCCATCCACTTCACTTGTGTACAACAACTAAACTAAATTACGTAAAACACCACCAGTATAACAAAATATAAAATTAAATAACACAGCAATATGAATAAAATATAAAATCTAATACATGACATTGTGAGATCCCACCAAAGACTCCAAACGTATATCAATAACAGCTCCTAATTACGACAAGAGACGGACGGGCAAAATGGAGAGGTAAAGCAAAACGAATAATTGTCCTACATCCATGCTCAGCCGATAGAAAGAGACATAGTTCGAATCATTTGAATCGTCCACAGATACACATTCTACCACTGATTTGTCGGCTATTGTAAGACATGTGGTCAGTGTTGTGTTTACAAGCATTGAAATTTTTTATAAAAATGAAATTTATCCATTATAAATAATATACCCCGATTACACGAGTATATCCAGTTTTTGACATTTTCACATGAGTATGCTATAGGTAGAATTCAACATATCATATATAAACTGAGTGCTTGTCTTAACGATTTTAAATTGATTTTAGTTTAAGCTAATAAAGTAACACACGGGCAAAAGATACTGTCCCTTTAATTCTATAAATCACTTTCGTTAACGATTAAGTGTTGTTTAGTTTATATTGTTAAGTTCTTTATACTAGTTTGTATGTATGGATTCAATCCATGATTTAATAAAAATATATAAGACCATATTTTGATTCGTAAAATGTGCGAACCGGACATAATGTAGACTTATTATCTTTTGTAATGATTCATAATATAAGAATTAATGAATTCGTTTACATGTAGTTGTGGTATTTTTGAATAGAAGCTAATTTAGTAATAATAAATAATAATACTTGTGTGTGAACTGTATATTCGTTATTTTCTTTAATAATTAGTAATATTATATATTTATGTGTTAATTATTTGATTTGTGTAACCTTTTTACTAACTATTCGTTTTACCCGCCATGGTTAGGTCATAATCAGCATTTTTTTTAGACAATAATTATATAGAGCAAGAATTTTATTTATGTTTTTTTTTTCTAAAAATGAAAGTAGAAAGATATAAATAAGTGTATTTCACGTATATAATTTTTATTTATTTTTAAAATTAACGTATCTTTCTTGCCTGTTCGTCCCCTATAGCCTTGAGATTGGAGTGGACACATAATATAGGTGATGAACGATCGTATCATTTGCTAATTTCTTAATATTAAATGGTGTATAAACATAGTCCCAGATTATAGCTGTATAATACTCGAAATTAAATTGACAGAATTGTTTAAACCTTAAAGTGTTGTTAACTATCAAAAACATTGCATTTCATACAACATTTAAAATTCTGTGTTATCAGTAATACAAGCATTTAATAAGAGACGCCATTAAAATGTAATTTAATTCTCAACACGTCGTTACATCTTCCCAGCTATAAGAACTATTAAATTTGATCACTCGATATTTTTTTGTTGTAAACAGTTTGAACTTTCAGTTTTCATATGAAGCAATTTAATTGTTAATCATAATTATCAGTATATATGCCTAATCCATCATGATTACTAATGTTTAACACGTTCCGTGCTACGTGTACCAACGGTGGTACACGTTAGACATAATTTTTAGGCCACGTGTACCACCGGTGCTACAAGTTAGACTTGATCTATAGGCCATGTGTTACCTTCTGTATTACACGATTTGACAAGTACTGAAAATGAAATAATTATTTATTATGTTATGTATTATGTTGTAACGTAATATTGTAACACATCAATTTTTTGTCAAAATATCAAATGGCCTGAAAGACGTGATGTCAGGGAAGTATAGCTTGGCACGGATACCTGTTAACATTTGTTTAAAAATCGTAAAATAATAAAGGAATATTTAGTCACTGACCGGTGTAACCTGGATAGCAATTGCAATGGTAATCATTGACATCGTCGACGCAGGTGCCTCCGTGTCGGCACGGCTGCGGTGCGCACTCGTCTATGTTCACAGAACACTCATCGCCAGCGAAGCCGGTGCCGACGCAGTCGCAACTATAGCTGTTCAGCCCGTCGATGCACCGCCCGCCGTGCTGACATGGCTGGGACTGTGCCATCAATCGACTCATTCATAAAACACATTGTGTTCGTTCTAATATTACATTAACACTAATGGGGGGTAGGGGGTCCTTGATTTGCTTATTTTTGATGTCATAGATAATGGGGGATCTGAGTGGTGATCACATCAGCAAAATGTGTTTATTTAACCAGAACAGGTTTAAAATGTTTATGTAAGTATGGGAGGGAGTGTAAGAGCAGCGTCACTCAATCACTTTTATGTAGCCCTGAAGAGAGACTATTATCTTGAGGATATTAAATGAAGTCGGATATATCTTTGTATCTTTTCATAAATAGCACAGAACATTTCTGGTAACTATATCAATTCAATAATAATAATCTTTTTTTTATTAACATGGCGTATATCAGTGTGTACAAACAGAGGAACTGAAACTTTTTTGGCTTATATGTATAAAATTATGTATATACGAGAATGCTCATAAACTATTTCCCATACGATGTCCGGTAATATAAATACTTAACTATACATAATATACTCATTTCTACATACTACTAGACCCAGATAGGCACATAAAATACATACCCCAAAATCAAAATATCTTTTATTCAATTTAGGCCCTGAGAAGACGCTTATGAACGTCAAAGTTAAAGTACCGAATTCCTGAAACTTGATCTTTAATGATTCGCGAGGCCCCTAATTATAAATTGCTCGAACTGCCCGTTTAACGTGTAACAATTTTTTTCCTACCGTGCCATAAGAAGTTTCACTTCAAAGACAAAATTCAATTTTTTTTTTTCGAACAGACTACGCTATTTACCAAGCAAGGTCTTAACAGCTTCACTGGACTACCGACAAAATTCCAATTATTATTATTATTTAATTATTAACAGATTCCCGATGCAAATATTATTGTATAACTAAGTGTGAAATAATTTAAACGAATCATTACACTATTCTCAAAATTAAATTACTGACATAGTATATTCTTAAATAAACACAGAGCGCAAATTTGTTTACGATTGAAATATACCAAAAATATTTGTTTAATATACTAAATTACTGTGCTTTTCTAAATAAACCTCTTTCATTGAACCTTGCTTAGCAAAATATATTCAAACAGCCAATAACATACATTACGCATGATTAATAATAATAATATCTTACTTCACAATCATTGATGTCGATCTCACAATTGGTACCGGAGAGACCTTCCTGACAGACACAAGAGTAGGTCGCGATAAGATCCACACACGTAGACCCAGTCGCGCACGGATTCGATTCGCATTCATTTATATTTATAGAACAATCCTTTCCTACAAATAAAAGATTCCGTTAATTACATTACAATTATAAATTAAAACGTAATAAATTATGCAAATAATGTAAATGAGCCTGACCTTCAAAACCTTTCATACACGTACATTCATAATTATTCTCTAAATTCTGACAGGTTCCACCGTTTTTGCAAGGTGACGATAGACACTCGTCTATATCTTGTTCGCAATTATCACCCGTATAGCCTGTTTTAAATAAAAAAAACGACATCATACCAGATACAAATTTACACAAAATGTTATAAAGATAAAAGTTTTGAAACCACATACCCGGCCTGCAGTAGCATTGATAAGAACCTGGTATGTTTACGCACACACCGTGATTGCATATTTTAGGCTGCAAAGCGCATTCATCTATATCCGAGTCGCAAAATTTTCCTGAAATTTAATGAAAATAGTTTTTTTTTATACACACTAAACACAATGAATCTACAAATTATGAATAAATAATTGTTACAACCGTAAGATTACCTTTAACGAATAACAACATTAGTAATATTCCATACGGCATAATTAAGTAGACCTAGTTGAATTAGAACAGAACTGGTAACCACTTTATAAAATTATAAACTGAATATTTTTACAGTAACAAATATTACACAATAAGTTTACTCAAGTGTATCGTCTGCATGAATGAACTCGACGAAATTATTTTAGTTAGTGTTCGTAATTGATTTTAATTGCAACGCGCCGTATAATTTTTTATGTAAAAAATAGCATTGAGCTACTTGGATAATGTTGAATTTTTCCCACAACACTGAATCACTAAGTATGTTGGCTAGAAGTAACGTTATGTGTGACTAATATACAAGTAGGTACTGTGTAACTTAGTTATTGGTAAGTCACAAGTGATATGTTAATTGTTTATTTTGAAACACTCTATAAAATTACTACTATAAATATTTTACGGTGGAAACAAAACAACGACCTTTGTCGTTGTATTTTAATTGTACAATATCACGCCGAGGGTTATTATCTACTAATTTGAAATTCATATTTTGTGAACAATAACCATCCATAAAGAATATATTCTACCATAGACATCAAAAAATGATGGCAAAACCGTAATAAAATCACGTGACTCGCATCGGTTTTTTCACAACACTAGTTCCTTTTGTGTCAAATGTGTCAAATCATAGTTGACCTCAATACGCTGCTATGTTTACTAATACTATATAGTAAAATGCAAATGACTGCGATTAATAAATTTTAATAAATAACGATCACTGTAACTAACAAATAATAAAAAGACATGCTTTATTCCATACCAACATTTTTGAGGTTATGTCGGCGATGTATTGGTGTACAATATAATAAATTCATCCACGTTCAAGTGATAAACAGTACGCATAGTGACGAAAAATATAATAATAATAGAGATTTCAAATCACTATTAAAAGAGCATAATGAGAAAATTATATTTAACTCTTATTTAGAACACGAGAGACTCGAATTAGGTCATTTCAAGTATTACTTGAATACAATAAGAAAAGCTAAACGAGAAAACACTAAGGAGTTGAAAGAACGTTCGTTACCGCCGCTACCTGTGTCTTTAAAATATTACGTCGATAAAGATAAACTACTGGACGATAACAATGAACAAAATATTGAACCAGAAAAAGTTTTTCAATTGCCCTTTCAAAGGACAGAGGTCAAATACGATAAACCAAACGATAACATTGAATCCGACAAATGCGAATTTGACCGAGCAAATATAGATAAATGGATGACAAATTATGAATACTTTGATGATAACAAATTGAATGACGTGCAAGCATCTTATGATGAAGATAATGATGAATGGCACAAATATTATGGAACTCCAGACTTGATGACACCAGTGACTCAAGTCCCATGTGGAGGGTGTGGTGCCCTGCTACACTGTAGTGACCCTGCAATACCCGGCTATTTACCAAGTGAGATTTTAAAGAACAGATCAGTGACCGAACTGAAGACTATTGAATGCCAACGATGCCATTTCCTCAAAGAATATAATATTGCTTTGGATGTGAGTGTACAACCGGAAGAATATGAAAAGTTGTTGGAGTCTATTAGGTAGATAACATGTTATGTTTTATAATGATTAACAACCTGTTGTGGTTTCATATGATTGAAATGTACTAATATGTCCTTTTAAGTATCTATAATACTTAGAAGCATGTTATACTACTTTCCAATGTAATTTTTGATACTTTCATAAAATTAAACAAGTTTAACAATCCTCGCCATACAACTTTTTTTTATTGTAATGTTAATTCTCTAATATTTTTTATGATATTTGTTCAAATGATAGGCTATAAAAGAAAATTTAAATCTACATTAAATGCTTAACATATTTTTTTGCATAAGGGTTTATACTATATTGTTCATCAGTATTTCAAAATAAGTCATTAATTAGTATTTTTACAAAGTAGACAAGTTTTCTAAAAATGTATTTTTTTTTTGCACTAAATTATTTTAATGTATCTCATAAGATTTAATGAGCTTTAGTAATATGAGCACCTGAGAAACATTTTAAGTGAAACTCAATTAAAATACATAAACTATTCTCTATATCTCATAAATATATGTATAAACATATAAACCTTCTAGTAGATTTTCTCCAAGTGATAAATATCCAATACAGTTCTCAATATTATCTATTGCATAGTCGGAAAGATCAAGTTTACACACAGACATAAACACCGACTGTGTTTTATACTATTAAAGACATTACATGAAAGATATAAACTATATTACACCAATTTACTACAATAAACTGAATAGAAGTTTACAACTGCAAAATCAAAATATTAGTAAAATGAGAACAAAAACTCATATAAAAGCAACATTAAATGGACACATTTCAATTAGAATTAATTTTTATTGGCAATAAAATACTTTAAAGAGGTTTATTACTAGGAAATGGGAAATGATGAAATGAAATTGTTTTAAAAGGTTTTTTTAATGTTGTGAGTTGTTTAATGTATACAAACAGGATGGGCTTTTGTGTAATTAACTTAAAAGTTTTGTTGTTTTAATATTTACACTAGTTTCACTTAACTACAATAATACAAATCATAGTATATAAATTAAATTAGTTTTGAATCATAGGGCTCCACGAGCTTGTACTCAAATTCTATTTTTATTTTGTTTGCAGAAATGTCAAATCATTGGTGTTGCTGATGGTGGATCTCCTGGACTTTCCATGTTCAATATGGCCTGGTATTGTTGACACCATTGGCACGGACAGACCAATAATAATTGTAGGGAACAAGGTAATTAAAGAAAATATATTGAATATTCCTTTATAAAAATTATAATATAAAACTGTTTGAACTGTGGATAATATAATAACAAAATTCCTGAATATTGTCTGCATTTAAAACATAACTTTATCTCATACTACTGCAATATCGTCTATTATAATTTGGAAAAATAATTATAGGATCAAACTTAACATTATTTATGTAAGCATTTATGCTAATCAGTAGTCCGGTGAAGCTGTAAAGACCTTGCCAAGTCAATAGCATACTCAGTTCGAGAAAAAAATATGCTAATGTGAGTTTTTTTATTTTGATATATTATTATGAAATTGTGCATGCATGTTGTCAGAAGTAGAGAAAAGGATCGTGAGTAATGATAGTAATGTTATTTATCTTCCTATATCTGATTTCTATAGCTTTTCAAAAATTGATAAAATGTCTACACCCCGCCTCATGATGAGGTATAGCACCAAACAAAAACAGTGGTGACCTTAAAACAATTGCCCATTGATGGCTACTGCAATCCTCTTAGTACACAGATAACAAGAATAAAGATTATCAGGATGCTTCATGAAACTAGATTTTTATTAAATATTGCATACTATTTTTATTTTTTTATATCATAGGAGGCAAACGAACATGTGGGTCACCTGATGTTAAAACTAGATTTTTATTAAATATTGCATACTATTTTTATTTTTTTTATATCATAGGAGGCAAACGAACATGTCACCTGATGTTAAGTGATCACCACCATCAATAGACACTTGCAACATCAGGGGAATCGCAAGTTTTGTGGGAGGGGGAAAGGGGATGGGAGGTGGGCCTCTCGTGCTCTCACGGACCGAATGAAACGCAACAATTTAAGTACTATTACTTCACAACTGTGGGTCGGGTGGTAGTACCCACTTATGTTGAAACCAGTAACTAGCTTCAGAGTGGCTCTACCAAACTAACTTTAGGTTGCGGCTTCACTCATGTTAATGTAGATTTGAGACTATTTCTCGCAAACAATAATTACTTTTGGATGAAAAGTGCCCGATAATCCTTTTCTGTACCCCAGACAATGTGTATGTAAAATTTCATGATGACCAGTTGAGTAGTTAAAGCGTGAAAGCGTAACAAACAGACTCAATTTCACTTTTATAATATTAGTTATGATTAGGATAGATACTGTTATTAATAAAGGAAATCTAAATCACATTGCATATCATAAATATACAGATAAAGAGAAAAACATGTTTATTTTGTGGATAACTTTATTATATTATGTAATAAAGTTTATAAAGAATGATGAGTTAATTTATACTTAAAACCATAATATTATAGTAAAGAGGCGAAATTTGTACAACCAAGATATTTGATAAAGAATACTCTGGAAGGTTTTTGAAAGGGTGACAAACACATTTTCAATATTTATGGAACTTTCGAATGTTTGTTCTTACATCACTCATAAACTATTGAACTGATTTTTCGATGAAAATTGGTATGATAACAGTTTATACACTAGATTTATGTATAAAAAACAAAGACCTATGTATGTTATACATATAGATAATGATCTATGTATTGCGAACATATTGTGGAGTAAATAGAAGTGAAATACAATTAATCGAAATTATTTTATTTTCACGTGATTATAATTAAAAACAGTAAAAGAATATGAATATAAAGCAATGATGTCTCTGGTTAGCGTGTTCGGACACAATGTCGCTTGCCACAGTTTCGAAACCTTGTGAAGGAGAACATTGTGACGAAACCTTAGCACAGTGGTAGGGTTTTCCTTAACATCGCCAGGCTGTAGCTAACAACCTCGATTTGCAAATATGTCACTAAGCACCTGTAGGTGTGAGCATATTTCGCATCTTAGATCAAATTGTCATTTAACATCTAAGCTATAGAATCTAAGGGAATAGCTAAGATTGTGGTTAGACACTAAAAATATAAAAGGAAGAAAAAAAAGGATTTATTCTACAATAAATTATAGATTGCGTTAAATTTATCCTTTCAATCACACATCTCATCACATTTTGTTGTTTTGTTCAATTTACTAATAAATTATTTATTTCTCAGGTTGATTTAATACCAGGCGACAGTATTGGCTATTTAAAGCGCATTAAAGAGTCTCTCGTCACTGAAATTAACAAGACAAAACTTAAAGAAGCCAACATAAAACATATCGCGATCATCTCAGCAAAAACTGGTTATGGAGTAGAGGATCTTATTTCTGCCATGTTTAAACTATGGCTTTATAAAGGTGATGTGTTTCTAGTTGGTACCACGAATGTAGGTAAAAGTTCATTATTTAATGCTCTCTTGCAATCTGATTACTGCAAAGTGCATGCAGTTGACATCATCCAAAGAGCAACAGTGAGTAGATGGCCTGGAACCACTTTAAATCTTCTAAAATTCCCAATCAATAGACCGTCCGGTTGGAAGATTTATGAGAGAAGCAGAAGATTGAGATCCGAGGCTAGACTTATGAAGATTGAAAAAGAAATACGTAAATCACAAAAATACGGTTTAGCGTCTAGTGAAACACCGGCACTGATAGGACGTATTGGAAGGTCCTTCTCGATGTCGAATAGTGATGAACCTGATGATAGATTGTTACAGAAGCAAAAGATGCTAGCACAGGGTGAGAAACATGAATTCTTTGATCAGAGCAAATGGTTCTATGATACTCCAGGGGTAATACATCCAGACCAAGTACTCTCATTTTTGAGCACCGAAGAACTATTATTGACTACACCAAGGAATCTCATCCGACCACAAACTTATTATCTACACAAAGGTACAACTATTTTCATTGGGGGTGTAGCCCGTATCGACCATATTGACAGCCCCATTCCATGTCGCTTTACGATATTCTGTTCAGAGACATTACCAATAACTGTGACTAAGACTGAAGATGCTTCAGATATTTATGAAAAGTTCCTAGGTACTGAACTATTTGCGGTACCTACTGGAGAAGAGAAAAGACTGAAAAGTTGGCCAGGATTGAAGGAATGTGAAGTATTTGTGTTTCATGGAGAAGGGCCTAAGCTATGTTGTGGGGATATAGTGTTGTCTTCAGTGGCTTGGGTGTCAATAACAGCCAAAGGAGGGACTGTATGTAAGGTGAGAGCTTGGACACCAGATGGCAGGGGTATACACAAACGGTATCCGTCTTTATTGCCTTACTCAGTAAACTTGAAAGGAAAAAGGTTGCGCGACACTCCTACTTATATGATTGGCAACGCCTTCACAAATGAGTAATGTGATACTGTATTATGTAATAAATAAAAATAAAATATTAAATCAAATAAACATACGATGTTTTTTAATTGAATCATGGTTTTTATTTACTTTAGACCATTTGTTTTTGCAACGATGTATTCTCATCAAACTGTTGTCATAAAAAAAGAAGCTTGAATAAGTACATCATATCACATAACTTGTGTAACAAAGATAGGTTTTAATACTATGTGACATGCCTAGAATCGATTGATGGTAGTAATTTATGACTTGAGCTTGCAGCAGTTGGTTAGCACAATTTAAAAAGTGATAATGCCTGTCTATTTAGGACGTATTGGAAGGTCCTTCTCGATGTCGAATAGTGATGAACCTGATGATAGATTGTTACAGAAGCAAAAGATGCTAGCACAGGGTGAGAAACATGAATTCTTTGATCAGAGCAAATGGTTCTATGATACTCCAGGGGTAATACATCCAGACCAAGTACTGTCATTTTTGAGCACCGAAGAATTATTATTGACTACACCAAAGAATCTCATCCGACCACAAACTTATTATCTACACAAAGGTACAACTATTTTCATTGGGGGTGTAGCCCGTATCGACCATATTGACAGCCCCATTCCATGTCGCTTTACGATATTCTGTTCAGAGACATTACCAATAACTGTGACTAAGACTGAAGATGCTTCAGATATTTATGAAAAGTTCCTAGGTACTGAACTATTTGCGGTACCTACTGGAGAAGAGAAAAGACTGAAAAGTTGGCCAGGATTGAAGGAATGTGAAGTATTTGTGTTTCATGGAGAAGGGCCTAAGCTGTGTTGTGGGGATATAGTGTTGTCTTCAGTGGCTTGGGTGTCAATAACAGCCAAAGGAGGGACTGTATGTAAGGTGAGAGCTTGGACACCAGATGGCAGGGGTATACACAAACGGTATCCGTCTTTATTGCCTTACTCGGTAAACTTGAAAGGAAAAAGGTTGCGCGACACTCCTACTTATATGATTGGCAACGCCTTCACAAATGAGTAATGTGATACTGTATTATGTAATAAATAAAAATAAAATATTAAATCAAATAAACATACGATGTTTTTTAATTGAATAATGATTTTTATTTACTTTAGACCATTTGTTTTTGCAACGATGTATTCTCATCAAACTTTTATCATAAAAAAAAGCTTGAATAAGTGCTTCATATCACATAACTTGTTAAGGATGGCGTTTGAAGGAACATCTCACACACTTTAATACGAAGATAGGTTTTAGTACTATGTGACATGCCTAGAATCGATTGATGGTAGTAATTTATGACTTGAGCTTGCAGCAGTTGGTTAGCACAATTTAAAAAGTGATAATGCCTGTCTAAGTATAGATATAGATTTTTAGGACGCGGGAACGCTATCGCGTCACTACTTTAGCTGTAGGCGTCAGTGTGGTTATCAGAAAGTATGGAGGGAAATAAATGAATTGGGATTAGTGTTAGTAATTGTGTGGTTGTGCATTGACCTTTGCGTGTCGCAGGTGTGCACTTAATTATAATAGTCTGCAAGCGTTTGGTCCATTCCTTCAAAACTCCGATCTTACAGAGTACCGCATTTGGTTTTCTCATGCTAATTGTTATAGTGTGCACAGCGTTGTATGTCAGCTGTATGTCGCTATATATTTTTATCCCAAAGCATCTGTCTGTTGCTTTGGATCAATGAATGCAGTAGGAGCCATTAAGAAATATTTATTTGTGAGATAATTTAAAGTCTAAATATAGAGTATATGCTAGCACTGACCATTCTTTCCCGGAGGGCACTGGCACTGGAAGCGTCCCGAGTCGAGAGTGAGACATGTTCCGTTGTGACAGGGCGAGGAGGCGCACGGGGACTCCGGTGCGGAGGATACACAGCGCCATGTCCCACCTTGTTCCACACACTCCTGTCATCATAGCTTATGTTTTTAGTATTCAAAGTGATTACAGCGAATTTGAGTGTGACTAGAAATATTTTTTATCTTTGTTAGGGGGCCATTAATTATGTCAGTCCACTCGAGGGGGAAGAGCTCAAGCCAAATCTAACGTAAATGCGAGAGGGCATTTCGGCAAATATAGTTATTGTAATTAAATGTAATAATAATAAAAATAATAAAGCAAATTGTGTGTGTTTAATGAATCAAAAACATATATATTCAAACTACAAACTTTGAAATATCTCACGTGAGAATAGGGGAGCGGGCAGGGGTCTCAAGAGATATCTCACGACATCTTACCAAAAACGCCTCACGTAATGAATGGTCGATCCCTTATGATTGATGTGTCGAGTGAGGGCATGTTGTGTTGTGTTACCTGATGATGCGGGCATGAGGAGGCGCGGCAGTCGAGCAGCAGTTCACAGGCGACGCCCGCGAAGCCGGGGCGGCACTCGCACAGGGGGGCCAGGTCGGGGGGCGCGGGGTCGCGGCAGGAGCCCCCGTTGAGGCAGGGCCGGGCGCCGCAGGGCTCGCCGAGGGGCAGGTCGCAGCGCGCTCCGGCCCATCCGGTCTCACATTCGCATCTGTATCCTCCCGACTGCGCACACATTGGAGATACGTTTATTTACTGCGCGCGCGATAAAACTATTCTTTCTACTATAAAACTTTCAAATATTTAGCTAAATATATATTTTACACTATTACGTTATCAATGACTTCATTTGATAAGTTTTAGTGGTAATGTCGGATCTCAGTTGGTCCGTCCGTTGGTCAGGTGTTTAAAGCTATAACTTTTCGCAATGTTAAACAACACCGTCGGTCTAGAGAGTATACAAAACATAATGGACAAATATCACAAAAGAGTAACAACAATGAGGGAAAACAGACTTATTGTAAACAGTGTCCTCAGAAACCGCACTTCAACTTCCCCGAGGGACGAAACAAGCTACAGGAAGATTGCCAAGTGACAAGTACCAAGATGATTAGATGAAGACCTAAGGGGGCTCGTATACGCCAAGTACGTCCAACTTGGCCGCCAGAAACCATTTGCTCATCGCAGGTCAATGAGTAGCTCAGTTCTTAATAAAGTTTCCTTGTTAATTTAATATAAAGGTTTTTATACGTATGCAGGCAATTTTGACCGTGAGAGGGGAAAAAACTAAATACTGATTGTGTTACTGATTATAAAACAATACTCAATTTTCATTATACAGTGTAAACTTTTTATAACGAATTTCAAGGGAGCCACCAGTTTTTTCGTTATATAGTTTTAAATTATACGGAGGGAAGCGAACAAATAAATGGTTTAGTGGTAAACAAACCAAATTGAACTAATTTCTATGTTATAGAGAGATTTTAATTATAATGAATGACGTTATAAACAGTTTACATTATATTAGGTCAAAAAATGTTAAGAGTTAAATTAGTAAGCTTTACTGCCTTTAATTTGTTTTTTTTTTCCATTAGTTTTATTTTTTATGTTCATATATGTTAACTTAATTAATTGATTCTATTCAAGTAATTTCAAAAGTTTATATAGTGTTTTCATATTAATTTGCTCCTTTGTTATTGCAGTTTCCTAAATATGTCTACGAGTGTAGTTAGATGGAATTGACTATCTGTGGGCTTTTAAACGGAAGTTTTAACTTAATGTCATTTTTATGCGTGGGTTATATCATTTTATTTTTAAGTTTAATTGTCTTTGTGCATAAAATGGGACTAAGTTTTACACTAATATGTCAAGATTATTCAAAAACTGAGTTTGAAAAACACTACTATAGAAATAATGTATTCTTAGGTGATTAATGAAAAATGATAAGGTACAAAAAAGAAATAATAAAAAACGAAACATATTTGGATAAGTTTTAAGCAGAGTGCGACATAGATACTAGAAGCGAATCGTAGCATTTCAAAATTAACTAAATCATATTTTAATCACTCATATAACATGTTTAATTTTTTTAAGATTTCCAGTTTTTGAGAGTTTGAGAGATAGTTTTGAGTAAACTGGGAATGTAGTTCAAATTTTTCCGTTCATCCGGTTTTTAATTATTTTTCTATGATCTTCATATTTTACATGTTAAAAATTTGAAGATTTAAAAAAGAATGTAAATATTAGGTATCGATAAAATTGGATTTGGCTTATTTTGAAATGTAACGACACCAGTATATGTAGTTTTCGTTTCGAGTCGTAAGGAACGGACAAGGCGGTACGCGCATGTTATACCGATTGCCCCATTTATGAATGTGTATGTAGCGGTGAATGAGTGGTGGTGAGTAGCGAGTGTGCAGGCGGCAGGCAGAACTCACAGGCTGGTCCAGGCAGGCGGCGGCGTGGTGGCAGGGCGCCGCGCTGCACCGCTCCGGCCGCAGGTCCGACAGCGCCTTCCCCGCGGCCAGCTCGCAGTACGCGCCTGCGCACGCACGCACCCACACGCACCACACGCAACGACACGCATGCACGACACCGACAACGGACACGGACGAGGACCACATTATTATCATTATTTATTTTTATCTAAATATTTTGCGACCTCCACAAATCGACTACGTTATGCCACTATGCCTAGTGAGCGCAGTGCAATTCAAAACAATTTTCACTATAAAGAGATGTTTAAAAATTGCTGGTTATCATCGTTATCATGGTTATCATCAATTATCTAGAAATGTGACAAGTTAAAAACGTCACTTTAATAAATTTATAATTACATGTATAGCGTCTGAGATATCTAGTGGTAATCGCTATCAGTATAAGTAGTTTTTGAGGGAATTGACAATTGCGGTCCAGGTCCGTACCGGCATGCAACGGTTGACAATACAACATGGTTAATAAAAAATATGACACATTAACAAAACAAATAACATTGAAACAGTTGAGATAAATTACTGTGTAGCATTAGCAAGGTATAGGCAATTTTTCTAAATGTATTCAGATAATATCTTATCAAAATGTAAGCTAGTTAAAATATAGTAGCTACAATAAAACAACAACATGCGCAAACATTGAATTTAACAAAATAAAACACAAAAAGCGTTTATTTAGAATATTTGATTGATATAAATGAATGATACATTTAAGTAAACTAGCGGAGAGATGTACGAGTATAGAAGTAGGTAGTGGCGGCTTATGGTAAGATATGAAAGAGTAGTCGCGTGTGATGTCGACGAATGACACGTTGTCGGAGTATATCGTGTAGAGGTGGTTACCCTTGTATCCGGGCGCGCACGTGCAGTTGAAGTGGTCGGCGCCGAGCGAGCAGGTGGCGCCGTTGAGGCACGCGCCCGCCTCGCACACGCCCTCCAGGCTCGTGCAGTTGGGGGCGGGGCCCGGCGCGCCTGCACACACGCACACACGTCACTCGCTGCACCCACCCTGCCCGAACTCACCCTCATCCGCGACTCCCCACTAACTCACCGTAGTACCCGACGTCGCACACGCACACCACTTGTTTCGAGATCACAACCCCCGTCACCATGGCCGGCATGCCTGCCGACAACAATAACGGATCAAGCTACAAACTAATTACAACTATATTATATGTACTCATTCAAACTTTTACTTTTACAGAGATACGAATATTGAGATTAATGTGTGTCGTAATAGAAGTGAATTCAATTATGAATTAGTACGTCAGTGGAAGCGTGGAAACAGCATTAGAGACAAAGGAATTCAAGTACAACAGATAAGTATAGTAGAAGCACATCATGAGTAAAAATTACAGTCATATACTCGTAACTAGGAAATGCTAAATATAAAGGTGAACGGGATATACGAGTAGTAATATATTAATGAATTTTATGAAGAACTAGCTGACGCGCACAACTTAGTCTATGTCAAATCGGTTATTATCAGTTCCAATTGTATATCCAAGTGGGAAAAATGTTTTAGAAGACTTAGAACCTGATTACAACGACACCTACCGTTTCCAATTAACACGCTGTAATAAGTCAGTAGTACCATAGATTATCTATATATCTGAGCATCTAACCTCAGAAACTTTATATCTTTATAATATTAGTATAGACTAGCTTTACCCGCAGCTCCGCGCGCGTTTTTTAAAATTGATTCAAAGAAATATAAAATTGTGAGACCATGTACGATTACTGAAATGCTTTCTAAAAATAACTGCAAGTACGACACGCACGCCATTTACAACATGTAACGTATACATTAGATATATAAATACTAACAGTGTGTTAAATGAGATTTATCATCAGCACATATTTGGAACCTTAACCCACTATATTACTACCTCAATGCTCACTTACACTGGAAAGGAAGTAATGAAACAATGAATTAAAGGTAGTCAGATGAAGCTGTTAAGACCTTGCTTGGTCAATAGCGTAATCAGTTCGAAAAATAAATAAATAATTACAGATGTTATTATAATGATATACTAATCCCAAAATGTCAATAAGTAATACGTTTATGGTATAATATCTTTTTAGAAAGGCCCCTTTTATCTTCAAACTTACTACTAACGCTTATAATGTTGAATGGTATATAATGAATGAGCTGACGTCTTGAAATCTTGCATAAATATAAATCAAGATATAAAACTTTCCATCTGTCTGAGCAGTTTTTAATATTTGACAATTTAAATAGTGCTCATTGA
>MU158941.1:496000-510288 GCA_015888305.1 Antheraea pernyi
TTGTTGAGACAACAAACATGTTGAGACAACCCGCGCGCGCACACGCACCGGAACCCGCTGCCGCCCGCCTCCTCCACGCACGCGCCGCCCGCGCCGCACGGTCCCGACGCGCACGCTGACATCTACACCATTACATCACCTAATTATACACGTTCCTTCCATATCTAAGTATATAAACAACTATTATCATGATGTTTATCCACGATTAACTTCGAAACTGCTCAACCGATCTTCATGAAATGATGCCATCTATGTATCATTTCATACAACACCACAAATAAGATCATTTATATTTTGATAAAATGGCCCCAATATGTTTTAATTACAAAGTAAACGATTGTCATGTTGATCATTGTTATGAATTGTAAGTTTCATCGAGCTCGAACAGATGGCGCTTTAAATTAGTTTGTTGACTGAAAACAAGCTGTAAGACCCACTGTTATGGATATCTAGATGATAGATGGCGCCACGTTTTAATTTTGAATTTCTTTTTTAACAACAACTAATTCGCAACAACGCGTGGCCGGGTTAGCTAATAGTAGAATAAGGGTATATTAAGAAGCGTTATTAGAATAGAATGAAGCGTGAGGCAAGTAACCCTGTGGCAGCGCTCGCCGGTGTAGCCGGGCTGGCAGGCGCACACGAAGCTGCCGTACGTGTCGTAGCAGACGCCGTGCCCGCAGACGCTGCGCTCCTCCTCGCACTCGTTCACGTTCGTCTCGCACCGCGCTCCCGTGTACCCTGCGCGATGGACACGGATATAGAGTGTGACGTCACGCGAGGGTGCGGGCGTGCGGGCGTGCGGGGTGCGGGCGGGCGGTACCGGTGGCGGTGCAGTCGCAGGTGAAGTTGTTGACGGCGTCGAGGCAGCGGCCGCCGTTGAGGCAGGCGGTGGGTGCGCCGGCGCACTCGTCCACGTCCACCTCACAGTTACTACACGACACAAACGCATTACACGTTATTGTAACGACCCGCTACTTACATCTCAAACAAGGCTATCGTTAAGGCTACTATTTACTTTCGGAAATGACATTATTACAACCAATAAATTATACTTCTACAGCTCTACTGCGTATGATAATAAAGAAAAAAAAATATATAAAATTAAATACAAATAAAACAAAAGCTTCATTGCACTTAATTTTTACACTATGAGCTAAACTCCAAAATTCCGTAGTGGATAATGACAGGATGCATAAATTCTAGTAACAAATGGTGTGAGATGTAACCTGGTGGACAATCGCAGATGTAGGAGTCAGCTCCGGGCGGTACGCTGCAGCTTCCGTTGTTGTGGCAGGGTCCCGCCACGCACTGCGGGTCCAGCGACACTTCCAGCTCACAGTATGTCCCTGTGCACACACTACTCTTTATACCACACTAATAACATATACTTCATCGCCTGCCACAGAAATAATGACGTAGCCTGCAATTACGGAAGGCCCGCTAACAAACTACCTTTTATGGTATTCATAATTTTACAATTATCTTCCATAATCTACAGTATATTTATATCACAACTGAAATGAATGAATAAATTTAAATTGTAATGTATATAAAAACTGAATACAATTTACGTAATTAAGAACCTGTATAAAAAATTAATGGACGACGTATTTGCAGACACCGGCTCACTTCTCACATATGTTTTACAGACACACAAAAAAGTTATGTACATCTTAATTTTGTATTACAAATTGAAACGATTAAATTAGTGGCAAGAATTCTGTCATATTTTAATTAGTGTATATTCAAAGTGATATTATTATGTAGGAATCACAATTGACAATATATAAAATTAAATATTAGATGCTCCGCAAAGTCCTTACTAATATTATAATTGTGAGTGTGAGTTTGTTTGTTTGTTTGTTACGCTTTCACGCCTTTACTATTCAATCGATCGTCATGAAATTTCGCATACACGTTGTAAAAAGACATTGAGTACCTTTCATCCCGAAAAAACTACTTACGAGTAGTTATAGGGATAGGTAAGATCCACATTAGTGCGAGTGAAGCCAGGAGCAAAACTAACATATGATAGTTCAATCAACACATTGACAATGTTTTATTGTCGCAGGATAAACACAAGAAAAAAAAAAAACGACGGAGATCATCAAGAGTCCGTCGGCAGTTGTCGCTCGTCGCTTGATCCGAAAACGTTACTAACTAAGGGAGAAATCTATAAAGCGTACTCTGCCTTATCTTAGCTCAGCTTACAGTTCGCTAAGTACTTACGCGCTATCTTAGCTTTCGAATTTATGGTCTAATCACGCTAACCTTGTGGTTAGCATTGTTTCAATATATCGTCGAGTCTGTAAAATGTCTTTAATTGTAAAATATAAATTGAACCATGCATGTTGAAAGAATATTGAAAACATAAAAGTAGCAAGTCAACCGAGAATGAAACAAACAATGGAGGCCTCCTTGACATTTCTCTAATGAAGGATCAAACCAATGACAAACAAGTAATAATAATCAAAAAAGTATAGAAATGCCACTGTTTTATTATTATTTTGTTATACTATTTTTTATCGCATAAGTAATACCCAAGTTTTTCTTAAGTTGTTGAATTTGATGACTTGAACTTAGCTCAGCATAAGCCGAGTGAATGTTAATAGTTAAGCTTGCGACTATAAATATAAACTCCAGGTTAAGGCTGAGATAAGAATAAGAATGCTATTTACAGATTTCACCGTAAGAGTATTACTGTGACGCATTCATTACTACGTGTCTGGTGGTCGCGGCACTACTACTGATCCTTCCGCAGCACATCTATTCCCATACCTTTAAACTTATTTAACAGTCATCGTTACATTTCAAGCAACTTAAACAACATCTCAATGGCAGAATTTTTTTTAAAACTTATTTAACAGTCATCGTTACATTTCAAGCAACTTAAACAACATCTTTATAAGTTTACAGGTATAATATTGTAAGATTTTTGATCTAGAGCCGTTGAGTTGTTTTTACATGCAAATGTATGAAACGTCAAACCATCGTATGAAATTTTCTCGTTAATAATATTTGAATAGAAATATCCGTTAAATAGTATTATGGAATGGAAGGTACCGTGGTAGTGCGGCGTGCAGTGGCACGTGTAGTCCCCGCGCGCGTCCTCCACGCACCGTGCGCCGTGCTGACAGGGCGCCGAGGCACACGGCTCGCCCGCGTCCACCTCGCAGTTGTTCCCCGTGTACCGAGCCGTGCAGTGGCATTCATATCTACATACAAACATACATACTGATAACATATACTGTTCAGCTGTGCAACCAACCCTGTACACTCTTTTCTTCCCATCTTGTTGTTTTCGTACAAATATATTCGGAACTTTTTTCACATAAATATAAAAAGAACAACATGTTACATTTATATTCTTATTATATGTATACACTAGATTATCAATATAATGGGAGAGAGAGAGAGAGAGAGAGAGTTGGTCGCAATTGCAAACGAGTCCCTACCTTTTCCCTTGGCGCATTCCATTGGCTAATAATAATGTTAGTTATGATTTAGCTACAGGTCAGACTTCTTCTCCGTCACGCCTATATGATCGAAGGGACATATACGAAGATTGTTACAATGTACTATATGCCCTAGTCTCTTCGTACTAAATCTGGGGCATTCTTGAAGCAGGTGTTCAAAGATTTGCAAAGGGCAGTTAGTATCTTAATAATTTTAAAACGATTAAGATTTTACTTACAATACCCGTGGCCAGTTAACATTTGTGTCATGTGAAAGAAAACTCCAATAGGAACTCCAACCCTCTACAGTCATCTTAAATATATTATATGTTATGTGTGAGCGAAAACACTAATATATTCATACCTGTCATGTCTGGATATACAAGTTCCGTGTCGCATGCAGGGTTCGTTATAGCAGTGGTCTTTCGGCGGTATTCTCACTACGTCTTTCCTGTCTCTACCTGTAATTGAAACGATAATGCTGAATCGTTTAAGGGGACATTCAAGTATTACGTAAGCACTAAAGACGGGCGGGAGTCTCTGATTTGCTTATTTTTGATGGCATAAGGAATGCCCCCCCCCAAACCCATGTGGATGGTGATTCAACAATATTTGTCATTGACTTTTTCTGTAAAATGTAGTCGTTACGAATAAATATTTACGTAAGCATAAGAGGAGGGGGCGGGCTTTGCGGGCTAAGGGGCACAATTTGTTGTAGACTACACTTCATGTTAGGGCTTATAAAAACGTCAATACAATTTTGATTATATTTCAAATGTATTTTGGACTCGACTTTTATGACAATCTGACCACATCGACTGGGCGACGAAAGCCCTCACCAACTGGGTACAGCCAACGGGATACAGAATTCTGCTTTTGTTAACAAACACCAATAGGGTCATCATTATGGCGTACCTCTTGAGATCGCAATACAGCTGTACGGAGGTATTGTACTATTGTAGACTAAACTTCATGTTAAGGCTTATAAAAACGTCAATACAATTTTGATTATTTTTCAAATATATTTTGGACTCGATTTTTATGAGAATCTGACCACATCGACTGGGCGACGAAAGCGAATGGGTTACAGAATTCTGCTTTTGTTAACAAACACCAATAGGGTCATCAATATGGCGTTCCTCTTGAGATCGCAATACAGCTGTACGGAGGTATTGTACAGTGCCATCTATTAAAGCTCGAGCTAGTTATAACTTGATAACGAATCAATAATGACCAAAAGCGACCACTCACATTCATCTGTTGTGAGGGGGCAATATCCAAACTCGACGTTCCTTAACTGAGCACCGGCTGCGTAAAATTCCAGCTGAGGACCCTCGTGTATGCAGCCACTGAACACGTTCCCCACCAGAACGACCGCTCCACCATCTTCCAGCGCTCCAGGCGACAGTAACTCTGGGTTCCATGTCACATTTGAAATGACCTGCAAAACATAAAACAAAATATATAATATCGATGATTGTTTTAATAACTATTGTGTTAAGTAAGTAAAGCACTCGTAGAGAAGTGGCAGTTACAGTTGTGTCTTACCTGCGTGTCTTTGTCAACTTCGAGCAGCAGCGAGGGTGGATTAGACTTGTACCGTAGCGCCACCCAGTGCCACCTGTTGTCCAGCGTCTCCTTTGAGAGACCAACCTCTCGGTGCGACTGCGATGGCCTCGCCCACGAGACCACCACCTGCTCGAAGAGAGCGGTCACGTGGAGCGTGTACCCCTCGAACCTCTGCGAGAACAGCTCGCCTCCTGATATGCAGTGAACACATGTTGAATTTTTACCAACATCAATCGCATAATTTGAAACAGTGATGGCTTAGTTCAGTGGTCGGCAAACTCGTCATCGAAAAGAGCCAAATATAAACAATACAAAATTGAAGTTTATGCAAACACCCTTTTATGTTTTAACTTTTGCTTTGTTGTTTTGCTTTAGTAGAGTCATTTTTATGGAAATAATTTGGATTCAAGGTACTCTCTCGAGCTTGCCTTTAATAAGTGTCGTTTTTTGGAGCGAAAGGCCGTGTTATGAGCGTACACTTTTTTTAAAGGCCGGCAACGCACTTGTGACTCCCCTGGTGTTGATAGTGTCTATGATCACTTACCATCGGGTAACCCGTCTGTTCGTTTGCCTCTTATAATATTTAAAAAAATGTGCCACTTATCTGTGGGCTTGCGTTTCAAAGACAAGTTGTCTGTTATAAGGCAAGTAAATAAATAATATTCCGTGTTTCTCTCCATTAAACATATTTTGGAAGAGCAATAGTGAAGAAGTGAAAGAGCCGTATGTGGCTCGCGAGCCAGGGTTGCCGACCGCTGCCTTAGTTGAAGGGTTTTCTCTAAGACCCACCTGGCTAGCTACCACCGCCAAGTTGAAAGCCAACCTGTCGGTGTGTTCCGACAGGTGTATTTGAGAGGCAGCTCTCTTTATGTTTAGTGTGTTCACCACCTTTGATCACATCGTCATTTAACATAAGATGAGATTGTGGTCAATCGCTAAACCTATAAAATATAATATAATCATAACAATTCTCTTAAGCCACTTATGATCACAGACAACATATCCAATAGAAGTCTACTACACTATTGTTGCACACAATAAGGAAACAAATAGATGACAGATACGTAACGAGCAGTCTACTTCACTTATATTCTACAACAGGAGTCTAATCAAAATACTTAGATCAATAATTATTATCCGTGTAACTGAACATGAATCGATTATCATGACCTTGGATATATAGCCATGTGTTGACAAATCTCACAAGTGTTTATAAAAGATAAATAAGGAAAACATAAAATTGGAATAAAGTGAGGTATTACAATGTACAAACTAGCTCTAATCGACCAACGCTCTACGTAACGTCGTCTAAGCACATAAGTAACATAACCACAGAATCTAAAATTTGTAGATAAAATTCATGAAGCCTGCGCTTCCTACTCAATTTGATAAGAATTATACAGATTCAGAATCATTCAGACACGTTATTTTTCAGCTTATGGATTATTAGGGAATTAATAGAAAACTAGCTAATATAGTACAAGATGAGTGTTTACTTTTCGCAGGACAAAGATAGTAAGATATAATTAAAACCCATTTAAAAGATATATATAACTGTATATTGAAATGTCCACAATTTCACTATCGAATTCGTAATGACAACATAAACTCTTTTTATTTTGAGACACCAACCGCCCATTTTTTCACAATTACCAATGTGGTTGATTCTTTTACACAAACTTCTTTATCTATGCTCCATATTTTTAACAGTGAGCGTTCCCCTGGGGTTGTACGTATTTTTAAACAATTTCTTTTGATATTTACAAACAATGAACGCGATCTTAAGGCGGCTTGCGGTCAGTACAAAGTCAAAACTGAACGAGGAGCATGAACGGCGACGCGACTCCGCAGTGTAACGGTCGGACGGAACACGCCTGACTCTTAATTCGCTTCAAAATCACATAACGGTACGTCGCAAATTCTACCACCACGCGGTATACGAGTAGAGTAACTGACATTATTGTCCGTTATGAATGAATAGTATCTTTGAAGTAGCAAGCATGGAAATCTATCTGTCTCATTTACTGGGAGTAAATATTTCTTTATATACTACCTTTTATTCGTGTCATCACTCGCGTTAATGTAGATTTAAAAAATTAAATACTGCCCATGTTATTCGCTTATTTTTTTTCTTTTCGAACTGACTACGTTATTGACCTAGCAAGATCCTAACAGCTTCACCGGACTACGTTATTCGCTGATAATGTATCTTTCTGTAGGTAAAAGAGTTTTTTTTTGGGGTTTACCCACGCAAAAAAGGCAAAAGAGTTTTTAAAATCGGTTACGTATTTTTTTGAATTTATCTATCTTAAATAAAAAATAATAATCTTTTTTTTATACTAGTAATAAGTATAGATTAAAAATGCCATCTAAGAAACATTACCACAGCGAAACTCAATAAATAACAAAATCACTATTCTTAATTCAGTAGCACAAGGAAACCAGTTTTTTCTTGTATTTGCACTGAGAGTGTACCACAAAAGTGTACTAGCTAAATAAGACAATTACAAGAAATGCATCCTTGTCTGGCCAAAAATCATACATTTCCTCTCAAAGAGTTACATATTTCCAACCCATCTGTAGCAATTATCCAACTTATACAGGTGGAACCGCGGAACAAAGCCGTCTAAATTCACTTTGTTCTACTATAGTTTTTTATTGTTAATTGTCAACTACCACCGGATTAATTTGCCATACCTTTCAGGTCTACATCGCTAAATCACTTGTAAAAATTTATTTTACACAGTCTATTTTACATGTCTGGCAATGGGCGTATAAAGAGAGTACATATATTTACTTTGGTCGGCTGTATAATCTAAAAAACTTGAATGTAGCTGTTTTCATTCTGTGAAGCATTCAACTTGTTATTTCCGCAAAAAAAAACAGCAACGTTTGCATTTAAGCGCACGTTTCCTACACAAGCTTATTTAGCGGACGAATCAAATTAACATTATCTTACATCCATATACATAGTTAAATACGTATTAAATATTCAATACAAATGCGTCTCAGACATTGGCAACTTTACATATACTCGTATTAGTGATAAACAGAAAAAACTGAACAGAATTATTGTACTTTAAAATGCATGTTTTCACACCTATTTTATTTATACAACATGGCTGCGGTAATTGTGAGGGAAGGATAACAAATAATTCAATAAATTCCACTACAGACAGAGACACCAAAGTATTTGGCAGAGATTTGTTTTGTACTTTGTTTTGACGTTTTTAAATTAGAACCCGAAATTCATGTATCTTTATTACAGTAAGTTTATTGTTAGTTATTTAGTTATTGTTGATCTGTTTCGTAATAAAAAGATATAAAGAATGTAACATCTGGGAAGGGTATTTCTCTTAACAAAACAAAAGAGATTTTATACCTGACTAACAAAGGCGAATTGCTTTTCTTGTAAATTTACCTGCAATTTACCAAAACTGTGTCCGAGGGGCGGAACTTAAAAAAATCCATGCCGTATTGAAGCTCGAAACTGACGGAACGGATTAAATTTCCTAATAGGGGTACGTCAATATTAATATACAATATAGAGACGTATTAATCTATGTCAATATCAGTCATCAGAAAGATTAGCAACCGTAGGTTATTTTATTAATCTGACTACGATTTAAGTGGTTTTTGAAGGAGTTTAGTAGGTCATGTTTGTATTTTTTGATGCGATGTTGTGCAATATTGATGATATTTAGCGCAATATAATTTTATTATTTTGCACATGTGAAGTGGATCAGAAATAAAAGCAGGGAACATGAGTCTCTAACAAAAGCGCCTTTATTTTACCACTAACATCATTACAAAACAGAAATAATTAAATACTTCATAATGTCAGTACTCACCTTCTAAAGAGAGGATTAGTTGCTAAGAGACAGATAAGAAGAATAATCGACCTCAAATAGGAATGTCCGTCTAGTAACAACTGTATGTGGGAAGACAAAGAACTGTGGATTTCTCAGCGTTTGAAATCACCAATACGTCGTGGGGCTGGCGCGGGTGATTATTCCCTTACCTTCCTTCGGAAAAGGGCATATAGACCTGCAGGCTCTTACAGGCTTATTATTATGATATTGATGACGATTGAATAGTGATAATCGATCTTAACGTCTCTGAATACCTACGCGAATAACGTTGAAATCGAACATGCCAATTAATATGATGATTGCACACTCTATTTAACAAGCCCGGGAAGGTTTCCTCACACACCCGAATACAATAAAACCGTATATATTTGCGTGTGTGCGTGGTGTAGTAGCATTTAAAAGCCAGTTGCACTCAACCTTGGCGCCTTACGTGTCGCAACCAAAAATATAACTCTTTTTATTGTCATTTTTTACACAATCACGCTTGATCAAATTTGGGATTAACATTAAAATAAATAAGATTACTGGAATAGAACAATTACATTGAATATGTAATTTATAATATCAAAAGTATCATGCCTGCGTAGACCTAATTATCATTGAATTTAAGCTTATTCTATCATAAATACAATATTATTTAATCTTCTGTTGCAAGCGACGCTATGCCGTTACTATTCTTTCAATGAAGCACTTTAATACATACGCTGCCATGATCTATACATATAAACAAAAGTGAAATGACCGCTATTTGATCGAACTAATCTGAAACGGTTGAACAGTTTTTGACATGAGACTTAGAGGCAGCCAGAGGACTTTTCAGAGTAACACCTAGGATATATGTCATTACGCTTTTCTATGCAGGGCTAATCAGTAAAGTTAAGATATAAAGTGATAATCACAGAATTACAATTAATCAAATAACAACCCAAAATTAATTTAAATTAAAATACGTAGCGTCCATGTAATAACAAAGCCACATCCATAATACAATCGCGAAATCAATAAGGCAAGCAAACGTTAAGTACAACTGTATAGAATGTTCTAGCGTTAGCACTAAATAATGCAAATGATGTGAATGATACCGGCTAATGAGTCACATGACGAGTTCCCAGTCCCTGCGATAAACGACAACGATTATTTTTTATTTTTTAATACATATTCAAACGACGACACACACATATCAATAATATTCGAACAGCGAATCGCAAAGCTAGTTGCGAAATTATATAGAATGCGTGCGCGCCTAGAAACATTGCGATGTCACTGTCAAGAGTCGATTGATCGTACAAGCATGATAATAATACTATAAATCATTATAATGATAGTTTTGACGATCGTAAGACTTCCATAATAAAGTACTTTTGATATTGTATAGAAAGTAAATTATGCTTTACAGATTTACGTCAATTATTTTACAAACATACATAGAAATCCATAACATATGTAATACAATATATATTTACATCGATGATTAATAAAACACGATGTATACACAAATTTCACTGGTTAATTTGCTTGTTAATTAGGTATTTCGTAAAAGGATAGCAGAAATGGCTAAACCTGCACTTTAATATGGCTAATTATGATTATGTATCAGCCATAAATAAGCCGTAGCAAAAATACGGCAGCCCCTGTATATGTCAAATTTTCATACGATTCTTATAGAGAAGTGTGTATATATTACTCTACTTTATGATTGGTATCTAAATCTGCAATTTTTGAATACGTAATCGTATTCTAAACAATATTCTCCTTGGAGATCCAATGTACATTTAACGGCGCTGAGAAGTCCTAAATAAATCGGTTTCTAAACCATGTTTGTTTCCTTACTATTTTATCCTTTGTGATACACGAACACGTGATAAGTGAGTCTCTTCCGTAGTCAAGGTGGTCACATGAAGCGTGATCACCCCCAGATATATTTGGTGTATGTACGTTTTTGACAGGCTAAGGATTTGAGCACGATCACATCTTATTTCAGAAGTGGGAGTAGAGCGATACGTGCTCGACAGCTATATAGATTTGTAATCAAGAGTATAAGGTACTTAGAAAAATAGAAATTGTTATATTATAATCAAGAAGTATACTGTATCTTACCTACACACGTCCGGAAACTTAACCCGACGAGCTGCTTGAGAGAAATGGGCCTGGACAAGCGAATGTACGAGGTGCCGTTGAAGTAAGCCTCCGGTCGGTCGGAGGGACCCAGGGGCGAGCCAGCGTGAGTGCCGCACCTCGTCAGTAACGTCCATATAGTCAGTGTTAGGAAGCAACCTGTAACAATTACAATTTTCTTAGTAACAATACAAAAGAAATTTATTTCGCTGATTCTTCAGTTGCTGCTGCTGATTACATACTAGCTGTGCCCGTTACTTCATATGCGTGAAATCTAGTGTAAAAAAACCGTGATTAATAAAATCATTTGAATGTATTAAGTAACTACTTTTCTCTCGTACTTAAATCCCGTCGTCATTAAAATTACAATAACTTTTGATAGAGTGAACCGATCTTAATGAAACAAATACTAAATGTTACTCGCTTTATGGTTTTCTGGGATGAGGTTTTATCGTGAACGGAGTACTTTACTACAGACAGATAATTCTAAAAATGATGAAACTTATTTTAATGTGTATTTATAATTTTATACAATAATAATAATAATAATTTTAATTTGTAATAAGGAAGTATATTGTTGAATACCAGCGGCCGCCTATGACGCCGGCGACTGCAGTCATATGACCCGTAGCGGAAGGTCTAGCGGATATTGCTCACTTTCCTCTCTCCATTTCGTCTCGTACTCCAATCAGTTCATTCACGTGAATTTATCATACAACCGAGATATTTACTTTAATATTATATTTTTTTTATTTATCGCAAATTCTACTATGTGTATATGACGCTTAAGGAATTGAGACATCATATAATTCTTCCGAAAAAAAATGTTTTTATAGGTTTAAATATTTAACAGATGGAGTAATGAACTCAATTATATTAAGGTAACTGGTATGAAGCGAGCTGTGACCGGGCGAAATCAATACATCGTCGACTGAAAGCACCGGGTGGTTCATGCAGCGTTCGATAGAGCTGAGCTGCGCCGCGCTGCACCGGGAAGTTATACCTCGCGTATTGCATACAGAAACGGGTCACTGGGAAGCGACGCGACTCAGAAGCGACAAGCGATTTTATCTTAACTTGTAGAGCTGTATGCTCCAGTCTCAGTCGACGTATCGATTATAAAATAAGGCGGCATTATAGCAAAGATTGTCCTTGGACTTTCGCATGTTAACGATTACCACTGTTTTTAACTGTACCATACTAATTAGTGTGACACGGATGCAGGTATATAAAACTATAAGTTATCAAAAATCGCTTACATTAGTACAATACAAACTTAAAACTATGTAATAAATTTTAATTAGATTTTCTTTAAACAAAATATATATACAACATCTTTCATCATTCATAACGTATACTGAGAATTCG
Source organism: Antheraea pernyi (assembly GCA_015888305.1). Taxonomy (NCBI): domain Eukaryota; kingdom Metazoa; phylum Arthropoda; class Insecta; order Lepidoptera; family Saturniidae; genus Antheraea; species Antheraea pernyi. The sequence continues at coordinate 508,383 of MU158941.1, forward strand.
AAATGCTCGTTGGTTTTATAACATAAATCTACATTACGAATTGAGATCCAACAGCTTTAATCATTGCGAGTAGAAATATTAGCAAATTATTATTCTTTAATATTTGAAATAACATGTATGTGTGCCGTGACAAAATTAATAATATCTGATATATTACGATCATTAAATCGCTATTCGCTCATGGTTTGAACCGTGGGCAATGCGAGCTAGCACTCTCCCAGGATTTTCACTCGACCTAGACTACATTCCCGCCTGTTGAACGTTGAACCAAACTTGAAATATTTCATTCAATTGATATGCTGTCTATAATTGCATTATAACCATTGTAATGTTTTAACTTGCCGGGGCCTTTTCTAACGCATCCACTACTCCCAGTCATAGTGCATTGTATTTAGCTTAGCCAGGACGTAAACAATTACCTAAAAGACATTTAACCGTATCACCTATTAAAAACGGCAGTTTTTTTTTAAATATTGAAACAAGTTCCCAGCTTCTGGGAAACCGTGTCTTTCGGTAATAGATCGGTAAAAGATGAAACCATATGCATGGAAGGAAAACAGTTTATAATGCCCTCCTGGTAACGTATAGCTACCACTCTCAAGTTGAATATCTGTCGTCAAGCACATATAGTTTTCCGACAGCTGTGTTTGAGGTAGCCAGTACCTATTTATTCAATTTCTCGATATTGGTCAAATGCAATAATTGTGTAAAAAAGGAAAATACCACCTAATTACGTCACATAATCAAAAATCATGACAGACCACGTCAACTTATATATATATTTTTTTTATTAAGAACTAGCACGGGTGTACTAATGAAGAAAAGGAAACCAAATCTTTCCTATATAGTATGAACATATAGTGAAATTAAACATCAATCTGTCAATATTCGGAAGATATCACTACTGTCTTCTGTCTGACTCACTCAGTTTTTTGGATGAACATTTTTAACCTAAATTATTCCGTTTTTCGGACAATTTTTCAAACATTTTCTTTCATACAAAGCTTTTCCTGGGAATTACAAACAAAAAAGAATTACCCAAATAGATAATTCTAAAGCGATAAGCGTACATACATTCGGCAATTGATTTTTATTTATATAGAAGACTAGCAGTTACCCTCGTCCCCGCAGGCGTTTTCTTTAAATGCATTAAATAAATGTAAAATTTTGAGTTGGTATATATATTACAGAAATGCAAAAACATTCGTAAGTACGACACGCACGCCATCTACTGTATTATATAACGTGTACAATATATATTTGAATACTAACATTGTCTCGAATGGGATGGGATTTACCATCAGTAACATACCTCAAACTTTAACCTACAATATACCACCATCAGTGCTCACTTAAAATGTATAAGAAAGTAATGAAAAGCTATACATATACTATGCCAATATTGTCGATATAATTAAGTTATTTGTATACGTTGCTATAATCACTGAGTTATGTAGACGTAAACGCGGTAAATAAAACAAAATGGCCACCCAGTTTTACCAAAAAGATAATATAAATCAAATTACATAAAAACATATGACTTTCAATTATATTTATTCTTGAAGTTCAATACAGCGCAAGTCTCACGCGCGTTTTTACAGTAAACAACATATTTTGGATCAATTTCACATGGACGAATGCACGGATAACATTTCATCACTACATATTGTAAAACAAAGACCTCTGCCACGTCTGTCTGTAGATAAAACTTTTCATGGGGAAGGTTTAGGTATAATTTGTCAATGTTTTATTTTTATTATCAGGGCGAGACAAAGTCTACCGTGCCCCTAGCTTAAAATAAAATGATAAAATAAAGTTCATTAGTTATCTGCCCGTAAAAGCCCCGTGAAAATCGGTCCAACCGATTTGGGGATAGAACTGCGGACGAAGTCTTGGGTAACAAAAT
>MU158941.1:525262-544147 GCA_015888305.1 Antheraea pernyi
AGAACTGTGGATTTCTCAGCGTTTGAAATCACCAATACGTCGTGGGGCTGGCGCGGGTGATTATTCCCTTACCTTCCTTCGGAAAAGGGCATATAGACCTGCAGGCTCTTACAGGCTTATTATTATGATATTGATGACGATTGAATAGTGATAATCGATCTTAACGTCTCTGAATACCTACGCGAATAACGTTGAAATCGAACATGCCAATTAATATGATGATTGCACACTCTATTTAACAAGCCCGGGAAGGTTTCCTCACACACCCGAATACAATAAAACCGTATATATTTGCGTGTGTGCGTGGTGTAGTAGCATTTAAAAGCCAGTTGCACTCAACCTTGGCGCCTTACGTGTCGCAACCAAAAATATAACTCTTTTTATTGTCATTTTTTACACAATCACGCTTGATCAAATTTGGGATTAACATTAAAATAAATAAGATTACTGGAATAGAACAATTACATTGAATATGTAATTTATAATATCAAAAGTATCATGCCTGCGTAGACCTAATTATCATTGAATTTAAGCTTATTCTATCACAAATACAATATTATTTAATCTTCTGTTGCAAGCGACGCTATGCCGTTACTATTCTTTCAATGAAGCACTTTAATACATACGCTGCCATGATCTATACATATAAACAAAATTGAAATGACCGTTGTTTGATCGGACTAATCTGAAACGGTTGAACAGTTTTTGACATGAGACTTAGAGGCAGCCAGAGGACTTTTCAGAGTAACACCTAGGATATATGTCATTACGCTTTTCTATGCAGGGCTAATCAGTAAAGTTAAGATATAAAGTGATAATCACAGAATTACAATTAATCAAATAACAACCCAAAATTAATTTAAATTAAAATACGTAGCGTCCATGTAATAACAAAGCCACATCCATAATACAATCGCGAAATCAATAAGGCAAGCAAACGTTAAGTACAACTGTATAGAATGTTCTAGCGTTAGCACTAAATAATGCAAATGATGTGAATGATACCGGCTAATGAGTCACATGACGAGTTCCCAGTCCCTGCGATAAACGACAACGATTATTTTTTATTTTTTAATACATATTCAAACGACGACACACACATATCAATAATATTCGAACAGCGAATCGCAAAGCTAGTTGCGAAATTATATAGAATGCGTGCGCGCCTAGAAACATTGCGATGTCACTGTCAAGAGTCGATTGATCGTACAAGCATGATAATAATACTATAAATCATTTAAATGATAGTTTCGACGATCGTAAAACTTCCATAATAAAGTATTTTTGATATTGTATACAAAGTAAATTTATGCTTTACAGATTTACGTCAATTATTTTACAAAAATCCATAACATATGTAATACAATATATATTTACATCGATGATTAATAAAACACGATGTATACACAAATTTCACTGGTTAATTTGCTTGTTAATTAGGTATTTCGTAAAAGAATAGCAGAAATGGCTTAACTTACACTTTAATATGGCTAATTATGATTATGTATCAGCCATAAATAAGCCGTAGCAAAAATACGGCAGCCCCTGTATATGTCAAATTTTCATACGATTCTTATAGAGAAGTGTGTATATATTACTCTACTTTATGATTGGTATCTAAATCTGCAATTTTTGAATACGTAATCGTATTCTAAACAATATTCTCCTTGGAGATCCAATGTACATTTAACGGCGCTGAGAAGTCCTAAATAAATCGGTTTCTAAACCATGTTTGTTTCCTTACTATTTTATCCTTTGTGATACACGAACACACCCCCAGATATACATATTTGGTGTATGTACGTTTTTGACAGGCTAAGGATTTGAGCACGATCACACCTTATATCAATTTCAGAAGTCGGAGCAGAGCGATACGTGTTCGACAGCTATATAGATTTGTAATCAAGAGTATATAAGGTATTTAGAAAAATAGAAATTGTTATATTATAATCAAGAAGTTTACTGTATCTTACCTACACACGTCCGGAAACTTAACCCGACGAGCTGCTTGAGAGAAATGGGCCTGGACAAGCGAATGTACGAGGTGCCGTTGAAGTAAGCCTCCGGTCGGTCGGAGGGACCCAGGGGCGAGCCAGCGTGAGTGCCGCACCTCGTCAGTAACGTCCATATAGTCAGTGTTAGGAAGCAACCTGTAACAATTACAATTTTCTTAGTAATAATACAAAAGAAATTTCGCTGATTCTTCAGTTGCTGCTGCTGATTACATACTAGCTGTGCCCGTTACTTCATATGCGTGAAATCTAGTGTAAAAAAACCGTGATTAATAAAATCATTTGAATGTATTAAGTAACTACTTTTCTCTCGTACTTAAATCCCGTCGTCATTAAAATTACAATAACTTTTGATAGAGTGAACCGATCTTAATGAAACAAATACTAAATGTTACTCGCTTTATGGTTTTCTGGGATGAGGTTTTATCGTGAACGGAGTACTTTACTACAGACAGATAATTCTAAAAATGATGAAACTTATTTTAATGTGTATTTATAATTTTATACAATAATAATAATAATAATTTTAATTTGTAATAAGGAAGTATATTGTTGAATACCAGCGGCCGCCTATGACGCCGGCGACTGCAGTCATATGACCCGTAGCGGAAGGTCTAGCGGATATTGCTCACTTTCCTCTCTCCATTTCGTCTCGTACTCCAATCAGTTCATTCACGTGAATTTATCATACAACCGAGATATTTACTTTAATATTATATTTTTTTTATTTATCGCAAATTCTACTATGTGTATATGACGCTTAAGGAATTGAGACATCATATAATTCTTCCGAAAAAAAATGTTTTTATAGGTTTAAATATTTAACAGATGGAGTAATGAACTCAATTATATTAAGGTAACTGGTATGAAGCGAGCTGTGACCGGGCGAAATCAATACATCGTCGACTGAAAGCACCGGGTGGTTCATGCAGCGTTCGATAGAGCTGAGCTGCGCCGCGCTGCACCGGGAAGTTATACCTCGCGTATTGCATACAGAAACGGGTCACTGGGAAGCGACGCGACTCAGAAGCGACAAGCGATTTTATCTTAACTTGTAGAGCTGTATGCTCCAGTCTCAGTCGACGTATCGATTATAAAATAAGGCGGCATTATAGCAAAGATTGTCCTTGGACTTTCGCATGTTAACGATTACCACTGTTTTTAACTGTACCATACTAATTAGTGTGACACGGATGCAGGTATATAAAACTATAAGTTATGTAACAAATTTTAATTAGATTTTCTTTAAGCAACATATATATATACAACATATTCATAACGTATACTGAGAATTCGAAATGCTCGTTGGTTTTATAACATAAATCTACATTACGAATTGAGATCCAACAGCTTTAATCATTGCGAGTAGAAACATTAGCAAATTATTATTCTTTAATATTTGAAATAACATGTATGTGTGCCGTGACAAAATTAATAATATCTGATATATTACGATTATTAAATCGCTATTCGCTCATGGTTTGAACCGTGGGCAATGCGAGCTAGCACTCTCCCAGGATTTTCACTCGACCTAGACTACATTCCCGCCTGTTGAACGTTGAACCAAACTTGAAATATTTCATTCAATTGATATGCTGTCTATAATTGCATTATAACCATTGTAATGTTTTAACTTGCCGGGGCCTTTTCTAACGCATCCACTACTCCCAGTCATAGTGCATTGTATTTAGCTTAGCCAGGACGTAAACAATTACCTAAAAGACATTTAACCGTATCACCTATTAAAAACGGCAGTTTTTTTTTAAATATTGAAACAAGTTCCCAGCTTCTGGGAAACCGTGTCTTTCGGTAATAGATCGGTAAAAGATGAAACCATATGCATGGAAGGAAAACAGTTTATAATGCCCTCCTGGTAACGTATAGCTACCACTCTCAAGTTGAATATCTGTCGTCAAGCACATATAGTTTTCCGACAGCTGTGTTTGAGGTAGCCAGTACCTATTTATTCAATTTCTCGATATTGGTCAAATGCAATAATTGTGTAAAAAAGGAAAATACCACCTAATTACGTCACATAATCAAAAATCATGACAGACCACGTCAACTTATATATATATTTTTTTTATTAAGAACTAGCACGGGTGTACTAATGAAGAAAAGGAAACCAAATCTTTCCTATATAGTATGAACATATAGTGAAATTAAACATCAATCTGTCAATATTCGGAAGATATCACTACTGTCTTCTGTCTGACTCACTCAGTTTTTTGGATGAACATTTTTAACCTAAATTATTCCGTTTTTCGGACAATTTTTCAAACATTTTCTTTCATACAAAGCTTTTCCTGGGAATTACAAACAAAAAAGAATTACCCAAATAGATAATTCTAAAGCGATAAGCGTACATACATTCGGCAATTGATTTTTATTTATATAGAAGACTAGCAGTTACCCTCGTCCCCGCAGGCGTTTTCTTTAAATGCATTAAATAAATGTAAAATTTTGAGTTGGTATATATATTACAGAAATGCAAAAACATTCGTAAGTACGACACGCACGCCATCTACTGTATTATATAACGTGTACAATATATATTTGAATACTAACATTGTCTCGAATGGGATGGGATTTACCATCAGCAACATACCTAAAACTTTAACCTACAATATACCACCATCAGTGCTCACTTAAAATGTATAAGAAAGTAATGAAACACTATGTGTTAAATCTTGTATATATAGATATACTATGCCAATATTGTCGATATAATTAAGTTATTTGTATACGTTGCTATAATCACTAAGTTATGTAGACGTAAACGCGGTAAATAAAACAAAATGGCCGCCCAGTTTTACCAAAAAGATAATATAAATCAAATTACATAAAAACATATGAGTTTCAATTATATTTATTCTTGAAGTTCAATACAGCGCAAGTTTCACGCGCGTTTTTACCGTAAACAACATATTTTGGATCAATTTCACATGGACGAATGCACGGATAACATTTCATCACTACATATTGTAAAACAAAGACCTCTGCCACGTCTGTCTGTAGATAAAACTTTTCATGGGGAAGGTTTAGGTATAATTTGTCAATGTTTTATTTTTATTATCAGGGCGGGACAAAGTCTACCGTGCCCCTAGCTTAAAATAAAATGATAAAATAAAGTTCATTAGTTATCTGCCCGTAAAAGCCCCGTGAAAATCGGTCCAACCGATTTGGGGATAGAACTGCGGACGAAGTCTTGGGTAACAAAATCAAATAGTCTAAGTTACTCCTTATAAGGTGAGTGAAGTCCCGTGAAAATCAGTCTAAGCATTTCGGATATTCCACTGCGGCCGATGGCGAATAAAAGCTCTAAATTACTTCTCATGAGGTCAGCTATATACCAGTGAAAGTTACGTAAAAATCTGTGCAACCATTTTGGAAATAGCACTGCGTAGCAAGTTGCGAAAAACAAAATAATATAGTCTAAATTATTCCTTATAAAGTCAACTATCAGCTAGTGAAAGTCCCGTGAAAATCAGTCCAACCATTTTCGAAATAGCACTGCGGACGAAGCCGCAGATAAATAAAATAGCGTCTGTCACCCGTTATAATTTCAGCTATCTGCCAGTAAAATTTCCGTTAAAATAAATACAGCCATTTCGGAGATTACCCGGAACAAACAAACATACATACCGAAAAAATTAAAAATATATATTTTCATGTTATTTGTAGCAATATCCATTCAACAAAAAGGTGTTATTTTAATATTACATACACACACTTTATTTTTATAATACGTACTTAATAGATTAGAAATCAAAAATTGTAAACAAAACTAACGTAGAATAAAACTTATTGGATACGAACACAAAATAAACTTCGAAAATCTTTACGATAGAAACTTACCACGTTACCATGTCAACGTATATAATAGTAACGCTAATAAAAGGAACAAAGACACCGATTTTAAAACATTCTTCATTGGTGCTCCACTCCTATTTGTCTTAGCGTGATGATATGATGATATATATAGCCTTCCTCGACAAATTAGCTATCTAACACCGAAAATATTTTTCAAATCGAACGAGTTGTTCCTGAGATTAACGCGTTCAACCAAACAAACTTTTCAGCTTTATATATTAGTATAGATTATACCTGGAAGACCAAAAAAAGATGGCGGGATATTTTCCATCAAAGATGTGGAGCAGATTGGATGAGAAAAGCAAAGGCAGGCACCAGTGGAAAAAACTAGGGGAGGCCTACGTCGAAGAGGCGACTACAATTTAGATAAGGATGTGGAAAAAAATTGTACAAAAAAAATGTGGAATAAAGGCTTTTTTAATTTAATTTTATTTATAGATTATACTTACATCAGCAAAAACAATTGTCAGTGATGATATAAAAACCGCTTCCACCTGTTTATATTATTTTCTAGTGATAACTCTCCTTATTCATATTAATCCCCTTTAATTGTTATAATCGTACAGTTACTTTTTTGTTAGTGTATTTGTTAAATCCGTCCGAGGATTAGATGACCTGACCAAACTTAAAATATTAATATTTCCGACACATACAAAACAAAGTTGGAAGTATCGTGGTGTTTTTATAAACAACATCCTTGAATCTACGTGTCCTGGTAGAAAAATGCAACACGTACGGTGTCACTAACAGAAATAAATAAAAACAATTCGGCACGCTACTACCTTTCACAGTGAACGTGGCTTTATTCAAGCAATGTCACGCAACCGAGTTTATTGACTCATTATCCGCAACAACGCGACGGGTCTCATAATCTAATTACCCACTATCAACTATTCTATGAACTATAACATTTAACAGGTAAACTAATCCAGTTTAGTCCGGGCTAAGCTGTTCCTTTACGTCCTACATAAGAAGGAACCTACGAACTTTTTGTTTCTCTTTATTTTTATCGTGAATTTATTTAAAAAGAACACGCCACCCTCATCTATACCAAACAGAACAAACAAACAAACATCTTACAAAAGAAAATAATACTAAACAATAAATTAAAACTAAAGAAACTTGCAATCACTTTCTTGCCGTTATACCGATGGCCACCAAATTATACTAACTAACGGGCAACGCACAGTTTAAATCGATAAATTCTTAACACAATTTCTTACAAAAAGGTTACTACCATTAAAAATAGTTTTTTTTCCAAATTTGTCCTAAAAAAAATATACAGAGCGTTATAAATAATATAATTCTTGAGTACTTGCTTATAGGAAATGGAATAAAATCCAACCGGACACACGGTATGTACAAAAACTGGTACCTGACATAAAACAAGAGTCCGTGAATGTGAGACTATCTCTTATAGACTTATATAAAAGCTGAGAATTACTCAGCGTATGCTTCTAACACAGGTAGTAACCATAGGCTACTATGAAATTTGGGTCATCTTGCCTTTGGCAAGTAAAAGGTAGCAAAGATGTATAAAATACCAAGTTAAATTTATCAAATAATGAAGCGTAATATTTATATATATTTTTTGGAATAATATTAGAAATCATATCATCCATTTAATATTGTGCTATTCCCTTGGCAGATAAACTTTAACTTTTCTTTAACTTTCTTAAACTTTAAGACGTTATCATTTTACTTACGTTATAGTATAAAAACTCAGTTTTACACAAGTTATTTGGTAACTATTATTTACAATTACAATAATTACAAGTAACTATTAGAATATGTTTCCTCAGTAGCCAGACAGTTGCGACAGTTCTAACCCCTGACAAACAAACATATATATGTATGTATATAGGTAGCGGTTATAGGTGCGCCCGCGTTGACGGGTTCTTAGACTATTACAAGAGGTATTATAACTTATCCATATAATTAACTAATCAATTGTGTATGCTTAAATTTTAATGATTACAGATTAACATTTAAATTTATACTGACAGTAGGGCTTTTCCATATTATACATATTTAATATATGCGTCTGTAACCAAATTATTTCTCATGTATGTACAATATAATCATGTCTGTTTATTCGTTTCATAATAATATTTATCTATATGACATAATATTATATTTTATCTAACTGACACGACGCATCATATATTATGATGTAACAATGACAAATAGACGGAACAAACAATTATGTTCTATTTTTTATTTATAACTAGCTGATACCCGCGACTTCGTCTACATTGTTTATTAACAACATGTTTTATGTACTGAGGAAAAAGTAATTTTGCTAAGTATCAAACGTTTACAGTGCAAGAGTGCAAGAAACACCAGCACCATCTATACAACTGTTAATTACAATGAGATCTATGTGAGCCTTATAAGAACGTGGTATTTTTCATATTTATAAAGAAAAAAAAAATAATTTCCAGATATTTGTTTTAATGAATAAGAATGTTGATACCTAAAAAATAAATATAAGTCATTGTTTCAAGAAAAATATATTCAGCTTGTATGAAGCGATTGTCAAAGAAGTATTCGCGCCGCCGAAAACTTGTCCAACACAAAAGATTTTTTTACCAAACTGATTAAAAACTTATGCATTGTTTCTGTTTTTCTATAGCTCTTTCAAATCGGTCGTTCGCATTGTCGCTTTTTGCGAAATCTGATGTTAAAATGAATCAAATGTACTTCGTCCTATGGAGTGTAATAAATGTTTTAGTTTAATAAACCGCTGAAACACAATTCGATGCGTTGCCAGAAAACAAATTAATTCTATTCTATACATGTATTGTGTATTTATGTATACATATATAAAAATGGATATTGATATATATGAGTTCAAAAAACTCTTAACATAAACTGACCGTTCACATGAAAGTACGTGTGTGTTTTTGACGAATTTGACGGAGAAGATTTTTATGCTTTACTATATAACTCGCAATTCACTGTTAATAATTTTAGATTATAATTTAAAGTGGACGTAGTCACAGGGGATTGCTAGTTTATTATTATATTAACAACAACATAACAAATGACACCCGTTATAATTCAACGAGCAATTATTTGAATTCATTTGATAAAAATGGCAAAGTTTGTATGTATACTATGGATACTATAGTCAATGCATGAACAAATTTTTCATATTTATAAAGAAAAAAAAAATAATTTCCAGATATTTGTTTTAATGAATAAGAATGTTGATACCTACAAAAATAAATATAAGTCATTGTTTCAAGAAAAATATATTCAGCTTGTATGAAGCGATTGTCAAAGAAGTATTCGCGCCGCCGAAAACTTGTCCAACACAAAAGATTTTTTTACCAAACTGATTAAAAACTTATGCATTGTTTCTGTTTTTCTATAGCTCTTTCAAATCGGTCGTTCGCATTGTCGCTTTTTGCGAAATCTGATGTTAAAATGAATCAAATGTACTTCGTCCTATGGAGTGTAATAAATGTTTTAGTTTAATAAACCGCTGAAACACAATTCGATGCGTTGCCAGAAAACAAATTAATTCTATTCTATACATGTATTGTGTATTTATGTATACATATATAAAAATGGATATTGATATATATGAGTTCAAAAAACTCTTAACATAAACTGACCGTTCACATGAAAGTACGTGTGTGTTTTTGACGAAGAAGTTATTTATGCTATTCATTTTACTATAACTCGCAATTCACTGTTAATAATTTTAGATTATAATTTAAAGTGGACGTAGTCACAGGGGATTGCTAGTTTATTATTATATTAACAACAACATAAAAAAATGACACCCGTTATAATTCAACGAGCGATTATTTGAATTCATTTGATAAAATGGCAAAGTTTGTATGTACACTATGGATACTATAGTCAATGCATGAACAATAACACGACCACGATCGGTTCATAGTAAATCATTGCGTGTGCGCATAACACCGCGATGACGTCACCCATTGCGACGACCGGCCAGCCAGGTAGCAAGCACCGCAAGCCGCGCCGAGCGCCTTGTGACTCACCAGGGTCTTTTACTGCCGGAATCTATCGGTTTACGGGGAAATGATACCCCGTCGAGTTGATTCATACTTACGTGCCCTCATTTCGAATACATCTTTACTATTATTCAAAGACAAACAATAGTAGTTTTCGCATGGTATTCAAAAACCGGTATGAGAACGACGACCGTTATACTTCGGTTCTACCGTTCTACTCACAAACTTTACCTCTTTATAATATTAGTATATAGATTATAGCCCCTGCCCGCGAATTCGTCCGCGTAGTAATAGTTACTACTCTGGGCTAACGCTGACACACAGCAGAAGCTCTAAAAAAGAAAAAAAACAGCTAGATTTTGAAACATTTTTCATCTTTGCTCCGCTCCTATTGGCCTTAGCGTGATGATATATAGCCTATAACCATTCTCGATGAATGAGCTGCATATAACACTGCAAGAATTATTAAAATCGGACCAGTAGTTCCTGAGATTACCCCTTACAACGTCACAAACTCACAAACCTTACATCTTTATAATATTAGTATAGATGAAAATCACATGAAAATCCGTTCAGTAGTTTTTGAGTGTATCGCGAGTGTATGTAGACGTGGCAGAGGACTTTGTTTTATAATATTTAGTGATAAATAAATAGTAACTGCTGCACTCATTTCTTATAACAGCTTTACCATTAAAACATAAATAAAATCAACAAATCTCTATTTGTAATACTACGTACACAGTTATCAACTTTTAAACACAATATTACTAAAAGGTGTATAGGTATAAATATTATAAAAACCTCTTAACCTTCCAATTATACCAAAAAAGGACCACAAAAATAGACGGTGAAAATTGCTCCAAAATGACATATTATAAAAAATCTCCGCCACACACGGGCATTTGTCTAACTAAGACGAGTCGAAACTGTGTAACGGATTTATATAAACTATTCCTCATATTGTCATGTCTCCAGGATAATTATGAGTAAGTGTAAACGTTACCAATTATTGTATTTTATTAATTTATATCTAAAAAAATACTATGATACTTCTTATAGCAACAAAAAATACTGAAAAAGTAATTGATTCTGTTCAATTCTGAGCAAATGAAAAGAAAAGGTAGACAATTACCAATATATTTAATAACGTATAAAGATGTATAGCATCATTTTCTCCTTTCAGCATATACGATATGATGATATGATATCAAGAACTAAAAAACGTAGAAAACTTTTTCTGTGGAGTCAATGGCAAGGATATCTATGCTTCTTTAAATATAAATAAAAATTACGTTCGTCTAGTAATCAATGAATTATAAAGTCAATCAACTCTAACATTTCGCAAGCACATACTGAAATCAAAACAGAATACAGAACAAACCAAATGTTAAAAACGAAAACTTCACTTTCTAACTAAATTAACACGGCAATTTATCATCGACATATTTTCGTAAGCGACGGCGGCCTTCAGACTTTATGAAAACTGTTAATTAATAAGTAAACGATTGCAAGTAGAACTATTAGAACGTTCGTACGAAATAAAAAATAGTTGAAATTATTTTTTGTATCATTTATTGTCAAAAGACGGTGTAGATGAAGTATTGAATACAACAGAACCAGAAATCGTAACAAATCAAGAGAATGACAGTACCATGGGAAAATCACAAATAGTTGAATCTGGCCCTTAACATAACGGTGGATGGCACCGCTCCACTGCGCCACGTAGCGTCCTCTTTCCTCTCCCGCACCTTGTTGTAACTGTTCAGCAATTTACGACTGGCCTTACAATAATAATATATACTGCTTTTTCGCAATTTGGATCTCGTAATAATATTAATCTCATTTGAAATATTTCTATATCTCTATAATTTATACAATAATAAAATTGTAAAAAAAAAAAACATAATTAGTCAGACAATGAACCAACGAAAAAACGGAACATAAACAAAGAAACAGTATTACCGTATGATAACGTTGTGTCGCTAATTAATAGTTACCAGCTAACAGTTCTGTATAATTTTAATACCGTTAGTGGGAACCACATTCACATCCTTTTCATTTTCCGTGTTTCATATTACTTAAACTTTTCTTCGAATGAACAAACGATAACTCATAATGCTTGTTACATCGCCGATCACTTCTCAACGGCTTTTTACTGCATTTCATACATAACATGTAAATTTGCTATAAAAGTTATACATTAGACTGATTAAAAAAACTGTCGACTATTTTTTCACTCTTAAATATATCTAAATTTTTGTGGGAAATAATGAAAAAAAAAATCCTGTGAAAGCGACAGCCCTTCATATTAGTTATATACCTATGAAACTGTGTTTTGTATAAAAAATTTAAACGATTTTTTTATTTGTATTTATCGAAGTAATCACCTATGCAATCAATGGATCTTTGCGAACGCAGTGGCAGTATGGCCAGTACTGCAGAACGGCAATTTCATAGGTAAAAAAGACCTATTATTAATATTAATTAAATATTAATTTCAATTTCCCGTATAATTAACATAGGCAAGCTGCTTTTTTGAGTTTAGAATTTTATCTTTTTGAACTATCGATTATTTCGGCTTTGACGGCTCGAATGACTTTGCCAATGTGTCAAATATTTAGTAACAGGTTTGCGGTTCATAAAATGGTTAAGTTTACACTCGAAGAAAATTGGGAAATATTGAAAACTTCGTAAATCGTTTTCGGTTTCGTTCGATCGGTTTCGTTTCGCCTCGTAGCTGCGATTTGACCCCGTTGGACTATTTTTTGTGGGGAGCCGTCAAAGATAAGTGCTACGCCAACCATTTAGAGACGATTGACGTCCTAAACCATGAGATTGAAGTCGTCATTGCAAAATTGGATCGACAGAATGAGCTACTGCAAAGTCAACCGGGGCAGCCATATGAATGAAGTGGTCTTCCACTATTAAACCGTAATGTTATATCCACCCGCCTTTTTTATAGCAATTTTAAAATGCAATTTTTTCGTGGGTCATCATTTACTTGCACTTGGACACTATCATTCACTAGTTTAAAAACACAATTGAGTGCCTTTTACCCTCGTCAAGCCCCATGAAGCTGGCATAGCAAAGCAAAGCTCTCTGACAAAGTCTCTGTAGCGACCATCCGAGACGTGGGATAAAAACTTATGGAATATCCTATAATATAAAACAAAGTTCTCTTCTTCTCCCATGAAAAATAATAACTAAGAAAATATGTAATTAAAATACAACGTATACGTGATAGATTGATATCGAAAAGATGCGTGCGGGCAGATAGCGAGACCGGTAAAAGTTCGTTGTGCACGCAATACTTGTAAACAAAATTCATGTCGACAGTAGTACAAAGTGTATTGTATTGTTTTAATTCTGAACACGAGACACTTGTGGCACTAGTAACTTATCAACCTATACGTAAGGAGAATAAATTTTCTCATAATCTGACTGCAGATTTTTATGTCTACAGTATTTTGAACATTATCTTTTATCTTCTGTTAGACCAGTGGTCGGCAAACTGCAGCTCGTAGGTCGCAGGGTCCTTTCGGTCCATAATTGCGGCTTTTCCACAAAGTGTTTAGTACAAACACGGAATATTATCTGTTAACTTACCTTGTACGAGACGAGTTAAGACTTTGAAACGTAAGCCTACATAAAAGAGGCCCATTTTTAGAAAGTACGGCTAGTCGCTCGTAAAATAGATATTGAACAAAGGCAAGCTAGAGAGTGTACTTTTAATCATAATTATTTCGATAAAAATATATTTACTAAAGTAAATCTTAAGTTAAAAAAAGGCTCTTTGAACACATTTCAGTTTGGTATTGTTTATATTTGTTTCTTTTGCTTGACAAGTTTTCCAACCACTATGTTAGACCATCTCATCATTTCGGTGTAGACTGCTCTTACAATATTCTCTCGCCGATGTAGCACTTTTCTCGTCCCATGGTCTTCATTGAAAGTCAAATGTCGTGATTACGGGCTACGTGTCCAACTCATTCTCAGTTCAGGTTTGCAATTACTTTTACAATATCGTTTACATCTGTTGTCTCGGCCATATATTTGTGAGACACATATGGAGTTTTCGATATAAACTATAATATATGATCAGAAATTAAACCCGTCAATACGTTGTTTTATCAGAAATCAAATTAAACGACACGCATAAATGGGCTACACATTACATAAATGTCTAATTTGAGATAGACAGGAATGAAAAATACGTAGTTTCATTGCTTCATTAATTGACCAAGCATTTAGATTGAATTTCTCTTAAGTTTTTAAATAATAAACACATTTTCCTTAAGCCACAATGTCACCTATGATAAATAATTCAAAGACTCGGCGATGGAATTCCCAATAGCAAACTTGTAGACAGGTTTTTATAAATATCTTATATATATCCTCTAAAGCTTTAAGAATATTTGTTTACACGAAATTGCCGTCCGTTGTGGTTTGGCAGATAGTTATTATTGTCGATAATGCGAAATATCAATTCACTTGAATTCTATTAAAGTATTGATGCTGCTGAAAACTTAATATCTCGTTGTAATTTGAGACGGAATATTTTCGGAAAACGTGTCCTTTTTCATGGCCGCAGCTTCCGACGGGTTTATTCGATTCTTACAAATTATATTCAACTTCAATCTATGACAAAAATAACACATACGTTAGGTTACACATACCTAATACCTGAAATAGTAAATAGAACACATTTAATAACATTCACTTCGTAATACAATGAAATCAGGTGATATTACAGAATTTGTATAGATGAAGAATGTATCATAAAAAACGCATAAAAAGACCAATGTAATAACACCTTTTTAGCCACTATTCAAGTATTTTATAACGAAATTAAGTAATTTGACAATCTCCCTCGAACCGAGAACAAAAAATTTGAACCTTAAGTCTTTTTCAATATTTATCCTCAAGAACCGCAACAGGTCAACTGCTCTAGTCAACAAATAAAAAACAATTTAGAAATGACAAAAAAAATCAATGCAGTTAACGTCTTCTCTTAATTTTTTGTTTTTATACCCTGGATAAGTCACAAAAAACTGCCATAGAAATATAGGTCGCGTGAGAACAAACGTCTTGCCCAGAAGCGCACAACCTACAATCATTCTCGTGTATATTTTTGAGCCTAGCATAATGGTGGCACGGAAGAACACATTTCAATGTCGCATACAGGAATACAGCATGGTTAAAATTAAAATTCAAGTGGTGTCGTATAAGTATTTGCCAGTGACAATGTGTCATTTTCGTATAAGTAATATTTCGAGGTCAGTTCACTGTCATTATCTTCTGAAATATCATCTTTGTAAATTACTGTTCCAATGATAAATTCAAATTTAAAAAAGAACCCTTAGAATAATAACGAACCGTTGTACTTAACTTGACCACAATAATCAAATTACATCGCGTAGACCTGCCACCATGATAGAAAACTTGGTAGAAAAGTACTATTTTTCGATTTAACCTTTCGCTTATGTGAATATATGTATTATTATACTTTGTTTTGGTTTCATATTCGTGTATTATTACTATTATGTAGTCTATATATTATTTATATTTGATAATATGTTTTATATGTATATTACAATGTACGTGCTTCTAATTGATATGGTATTTACTAGTTTTATTTTACTCGTACACACTAAATACCCCCGATTCTACTCCATCGAACATAGTATACATCCTAAAGGTTGCCTGGAAAAGATTGTTATTAGAAGTAAGGCCGCCCTTTGTACTAATTACACAATCTGAAATGTTTTATAATGTACGTGTATAATGGCGTACAATAAACATTAAATAAAATAAAAAAAATTATACTGTGTAGGTTTTAGCGTTTGATCAAAACTTCATCCAATATTAAATGACGATGTGGTCTAAGACGAGTAAGATACTAAACTTAGAAGACTAGCTCTCAATTGCAGAACACACACATAAGGTGCTTAGCTACAACTTTTGAACATGATGGCAGTACCAGGCAAACTCAGAAAAACCGTACCTCAATTTCATGATTAATTATACCTACGAATACAACAGACAGCATACGTAAACGACTTTGAATAAAATTTATGCAGATATAGTACAAGTTTTATAGAATACCCCAGAAAGAAAAGGTTGTGTAGAACTGTTCCGGCGACGTGACGCCATGTAATAAGACCCGAGATACAGTTAACGTCGTGACTATTTCACGATTTCCATAAAGCACTTAAGAAACGTAACGCAAAACACTTGAAATAGAGTGTTCAAGTTTTGACTTAACAGCCTTAGTTGTTGCTAATATGAAGAACAAAAGTATGAAATTATATTTTCATGTTACGAGAACTTCTACCAATTTATTTTTACGTTATTTATTAGTGTTTCGCATGAGTCGATACTCGTGTCCCAAGGAGTGTTGTGAGTTAAAAAAAGCCATGTATTTTTACAAAAGTATTGAATCAATGTTTTCATCAACTTGACGACTTGATTTTTGGTTATAAATTATGACCGCTCTAAATCGAGATGAACTAAAATATTACATCGTAAAAATCACTTTATACTGAATACGTGACAGATTTGGTCTTGAAACACTATTTTAACAACACTCAAAATAAAGGCGGCTGCACAATAGCAGACCAATTTTGAATCCAAATTTTCTTATTAAAGTGTAACTGAGAAAGAAATAGTAAACACATCATATATTATTAATAAACTAGCGGACCTGGCGGACGTTGTCCTGGCTTGATAATAAAAAAATCCTAAAAGTAAACCGCAACGCCACCTACCGGGTCCAATTGTAAATTTAAACCATTTTCGGATCCACTGGAACACGCACACAAAGTTTTATTAAAATCGGTCCAGCCGTTTAGGAGGAGTTCAGTGACATACACACGCACAAAAGAAATTTATATATAAAGATATATTGTCAATTCCGTTCACAGGTACACACGACAAGAATCGAATGTGATTTATTCACTAGTTTAGTTTAAAGTCGAGACAATGGCATCGACGTCGTACACTAGACAAGCAATTCGGGACTTTTTCGAAGTCAAATATAATAATTTACTGTAATACCTGTAATATAATAACGTAATAAGGAGTACAGTAAAGAGAAAAGGATAAAGGTACACGTATACATGACAAATAACGGTACTATTTACCGTAAACATTTTAAACGAATTCAAAACAGGAAGGTTATCGTGTAACTTCCTATTTTAGTAATATGTGCGCGATTTTCTCCGAAATAACTCAACGTATTTCTATATTTCTTTTATTGAGGGAATCTATATATTTATGGGAAGATTTCAGTATAGAAAATATCAAGGAAAATATTGGTAAAACTTCTATTATTCATTTATTTTATTACTGCGAATGACACTACATACACATTTAAGCGTATTCATTCGTACTTTTTTTCTGTGGAATACAGGTGGGTGCTACTGGTAGCGACACAGTTCTACTAATGTATCTAATACCGTTCATTTTTATGTTGTGCTGTTTGACTTGCTCCAATAAAGTGTGTTTTAACTTTTATGTACAGATTTAGTGCATGATAACTGTTTATTAATAACCCTTAATTTTTTTCAAAGTATTATACGTGTTAAATTCTTTATTTTATAACTCAACTAATAAATAATTATATTAAACTAATGGGCCCGCTGGACGCTGTCTAGCCCTGATAATAAAAAAAAATCTACAAATCAACCGCAGCGCCAGCTACCGAATCCAATAGTAAATTTAAACCATTCTTGACAGCATCTGAACACACACACACACACACAAAAAATCATGAAAATCAATCCAGAATGGAGGAGGAATTCAGTCACATATACACCGACAGAAGATTATATACATAAAGATTAATGATCATGTTTGATTAAACAGAGTGAGTATTATTCATTTGTGTATAGCATTTATATCTTCTAATATATAAAAATCTCGTAATAATATAATAATGCATACACCATCTCTTGTCGATTATATGGATTTTAGATAGTTGTATCGCTCGTTGTACCGCTGCTATAACTCTTAATATTACTAGCCGTATACAAGACTTCATATGATTGAAATAAGTCATGCTTCATTGCGGACGTCTGAAATAATATGATATGGGACAGGAACTATAGCAATGCTTCACAGAGCCACGTACAGATAACCGCACCCAACGTCTTAAAATCAACTAATGCCATATTTCGCCTTTTCTACAATCCTTTAAATTATTTTTTCCTTAGTCAATTTTAATTAAATAAAGCCTGAACGTTGTCCAAACTGCGGCCAATATCCTATGAAATCCCTATGGAAATTCGTGTAGTAGATTTGGAGATGATTGTGTTCAAACAGACATACAGAAAGGTTTTTAAAAATAAATTTATAGTAATCAGTTAGATTCCTTATGTCAGCCGTAATTTTTGCCGCATATTTTCAATGTACAAACACGACGTCTCCACAGTTTTATTACAGTACTAGCTGTGCCCGCTACATAGTCCGCCGTGGAACTTTATGTAAAAAAAACAGTGATTAATAGCCCTTCCAAACAGGTTTCAGGATATCTGGTAGCCAGTTAACGTTGTGTTTTCTAATGCCCATCACACCTTTACAGGTCAATAATTTGATTTATATATAATTTTAAGAACATTTTTTTTCATTAATTTTTAAACGTTATTAAAAACAAGAATTTATCACTGCCAGACAATTTTGTTATTGACAATAATGTGCCCGATGATATTCTTTATAAATGAAATAATTCATTTCAAACCATTTTATTTTTTCAATTGCAAAGGACCTATTTCATAAACAATGAAAAACAACCATCTTGAATACATGCGTCTATAACAGGCGCCTCCACAATTATCGCTATCTTTATAATAAAGCCAGTGTTGCGCTAAATTATAGCTATAGCTAAGTAATTCTATACATATTATATTTAATTTGCCCTCTTTTATGTCTAAATAAAATAATATTAAAATTCCAGTTATCTTAACATGATTTGAACATATTTTTTTTATTTACCAAAAATAGCATCGGGC
>MU158942.1:0-20935 GCA_015888305.1 Antheraea pernyi
ATTCTTCTGGTGCCGCGTTGTAGCGTGATTGTGGTCTTTCCAGATTTTCTGCCAGGTCTTCCTGGAACACGAGATTTTTGTGATGAATATAACGTTTTTATCATGTTACTAGCTTTTGCTCGTAGCTTCTTTCAAAAACGGAACAATTTTTGGAGATAAAAGTTTCTGTACGCCTGACTATATATATGCAAACACTCTTGATAGTCGATTTAGTAGTTATGGCGTGAAATCGTAACAAACAAATATCCACATTTATAATAATACACAGTTAGGAAGTAAAATTGCCAGAACATTGGCATTTGTCACTTTTTTTATAGTATAGAAACCAAATGAACATGTAGGTCAACTGATTGTAAGTGATCACCGCTGTCCATAGACACTAGCAATACCATGGGAGTTGCAAGTGCGTTGGCAGCCTGTGTTTGGGGGAAGGGCGGAGAGAGGATGGAGAGGAGGAAGGGGATGTGGGCCCGGCGTTCTCACTGACCGAACGAAACGCAACAATACGTGCACCGTTACTTGAGGTGGGTGTTTCAGTGTGTCGGGTGGTAGTACCGCGGGCGAGCCGACACATTCATGCTGAAACCAGTAATAGCTTCAGC
Organism: Antheraea pernyi; assembly: GCA_015888305.1. Classification (NCBI taxonomy): domain Eukaryota; kingdom Metazoa; phylum Arthropoda; class Insecta; order Lepidoptera; family Saturniidae; genus Antheraea; species Antheraea pernyi. The sequence goes on from MU158942.1 coordinate 603, forward strand.
GTGCCTCTACCACCTACGATAGTATCTGTCCGGGTGAAGCTAAGATGCTGTACGACTTGGCAATGATACCTCATCAGCGACTCTCCTGGTGCAGTGAAAAAGATTGGGGAATAATGGGGTTGATATGTTCGATGGAATGAAAGTCCGTAAAGATAAAATAAATTTAAAAAAAGTTAGGTAGTAAGGATTCGCTTTCGCTTTCGTGGTAGACTATTATGTTCTTAGCAAGTAGGTTTTATAAGCATGGGCAAATTTTGTGATATTGGAATTTATTCTACACTTAACTTTCTTTTTTTTTTATAGTAGCACGGAAAAATGACTGCACTATGCCTAATGGTAAGCACAGTACAATCCAAAAACAATGGCAACCACCAAGTGACACACTATCCATCGCCGGTCGCCGCTGTCATGCCGACCTGCGAAAAGCTGGATATGCACAGGCTGATCCCGAAACGCGACCCGCAGAAGCGAATCATTATGACGAGCTTTTTTGCCATATACATGGTGGTTGCGACCCAGTCGGGCTGTGAAACCTTACCACCCCGCTTTCGCCATTGCCTCGTTCGTTATTCAGCAGGGTGCACCACGTCCAGGTGAGGTTGACTTGGGTGTCTCAAGTCTTGTTATGTTATTCGACATCCCTTATACCCCAAAACTACACTATCGCACATTATCGATGTTAAATATTAATGTTAATATGTTAGATCTAGAAGAATTTGCACTCATGTACATCTGTAAGTGCTTGGCAGCAGATTTTCAACTTTATTATGAGAGCCAACTAAACGAAAATTAGAATAAGCCATACCGTATTCCTTTCAAGTTTGTCTCTGTGATTGAAACTGTACTAATTAGAAATAGATTATGTACTATGTGATACCCGCGACTTCGTCTGAGCCGTTTATTATCTTAATCGTTTTCTTATATCTGAAAGGGAATAGGTAACGTTTTCGACGAACACTCTCAGCCGCCTTGATTTCTTCCGATGCTTCCAACAATTATCGTTATATTTCAACCGATTTATACAAGATAAATTATATACCTAAACCTTCTTCGTAAATCACTCTATCTATTAATAAAAACCGTATGAAAATCCGTTCAGTTGGTTTTGAGTTTATCGCGAACAGACGCGGCGGAGGGCTTTGTTGTATAATATGTAGAGTGATATAGTATTTCTTGAGGATATACTATGGAATCGAGCAAAGGTATAAATTACAAAAATCGTACAGAGAAGTGAAAGATTTCGATTTAAAAAATATATATACAAAGTGACTGAGACAGAACGGAGACTTTCAAAAATATTGACAGATTGATATTTAGTTGCCAGTGTATAATATTTCTTTGGAGTTTTTGGCGGGATTTTGGTCTGTAATGTAGTGGATTTTAATTTTATTCATAACCTTGTGTTACTTGACTCTATATTGTGTAAAATTGGTGGTAATGTAATATAGTTTCTTTATTGTGCACTTCGATCAACAATAACTAGATAAAGGGTCACGTACAAATCGAAGCTAAAAGCCGTCCGCGTAAATATATACTTATGTGTAGCTATTTGTTCACTAAGAAAAGGAGAAAAAAAGTTTTAAAACTGTTTTAAGTTCAACCTAATTACAACCATAACACCTTGTAATAAAGTCACAAATATTATCTACTTACGATAAAACGAGCAAAGTAATACATTTCTCCCCTCACAAATGAAAAGATAACATAAACAACATTTAGTGTGAATTCAACCTTAACACGTAATGAATAAAGTACGTTTTCCCGTTATTGTGCGTGTTTGTGTCTGGCGAGGCCAAACATTTATATCGCAGGTTTAAAATCGTTAATTTTGTTCAAAATTTGATATTATTAGTTAGTTTAAAGCTTAAAATATAACTTATTCAACATGTATTTAGCGAAAGTAAGATACTCCGGCCGTTAAATTGCTTTTTCGGGTATTATTTTTGCATCTTTTTAATACACTGCGGCATGTGAAACGGGCTTACATTGGCTGTGTTTCAAACAAACTAAACAAAAATAAGGGCACACATTTCAAGTGAGCTCTTATTACTTATTACTGAGACATATTTTTCGCGCCGACCCGTTATCTAGTTATTCTTGATCGAAGCGTTATTAAGAGCTGTCGTTAAATGGAGTGAATAAAAATCAATATAATTTTAAGGTGAACCAAACAACTAAAGTAATTCAGAAGTTTTAGGGCCTTTGTTGTTAAATGGAGTTTACACTGTACTAGAAAAGTCCACTAGTTGTTTTACTCGACGCCTTTTAATATTAATCTTATATACACAGCCTTTACAAGCATATTGTGTGTTCATAAAAATAATTTAAAATCTCCAGAAGAAGACGAAGAATCCGGTAAAGATTGGTCGGACTTAGAACGGGAAGCGGCCGAAGAAGATAAAAAGGAACGCATCTACGATCGTGAAGATTTCGATAGGAAACGTAAAGGCGGAAACGCCCGGAATTTTGTTCAAAATTTGATATTATTAGTTAGTTTAAAGCTTAAAATATAACTTATTCAACATGTATTTAGCGAAAGTAAGATACTCCGGCCGTTAAATTGCTTTTTCGGGTATTATTTTTGCATCTTTTTAATACACTGCGGCATGTGAAACGGGCTTACATTGGCTGTGTTTCAAACAAACTAAACAAAGTAAGGGCACACATTTCAAGTGAGCTCTTATTTACCGAGACGTATTTTTCGCGCCGATCCTTTACTTAGTTATTGTAGATCGAAGATTGTGCATAAGTGTGAATGCATTGCATTGCATTGTGAATGGAAAATAATACCACGGGCCATGAATTTTGAAATGCCACAAAAACTCCATGGAAAGTTCTAACAAGATGGCCACCATCTTGTTAGTTCATTGAAATTATATCAAGAAACTTGTAATATCGATACTCACTTGACAATGGCAGTAATAGTCTACTAGAAGACTGGTTGCCAAAAATGGAATGGAAGAAGAACCTGTAATACTATTAAATACTCGACAATGGCAGTAATAATCTAAAAGATTGGTTGCAAAAAAAAAATCTTATTTATTCGTTCGGTACAGTGAAGATTCGTACTCATTTTCTTGGGAGTTAGTACACGTTCGAAGCCAAGGCGGGAAGTTAGTAGAAAATAAAAGACTGTTAATTTATTAAACAATATAATACATGTGTATTTTCGTAATACATAAAAAGCGTATATATATGGACGAATCTACATGTGACGTAGTAATATACGAGTGTTAACATTTCAAAATGAGTTAACTCCAATTTTAGTCGTTTCTAATATTTTAGGTTATTTTTCAAGAACGTCAAATTTTGTACATGTACGACGATAAAAAAAAACTAAAAAATTTATGGACGATATAAATTTTAACCTCGTCCGGTATAAAAAAAACTGGAAATATTAAAAAATTTAAATCCGTTATATGAAAAATTAAAATTGCATTTTGAAATATAACGATTTATGATTATTAAGTCGATACATAATAACTGATTCTCATTTAATTTCTTTAATAATCTGTAGCGACACACAGCTGATAGACGTCGTCCCTAATAATTTTATATTTTTTCAAATTTTGTACATGTAAGACGATAAAAAAAAAACTAAAAAATTTATGGACGACAAAATTTGAATCTCGTCCGATGTAAAAATAACTGGAAATATTAAAAAAAAAAATTGCATGTAGCTCATTTTTAAATGTATCGATTTATTTCTTTAATAATCTGTAGCGACACACAGCTGATAGACGTTACTGTGTGCGCTACAAAAATTAGCACGAGCATAAAATCGCCTGAATGCCTTAAGCGCTCGCCTTAGTATTCCGGTGATGCTGTAAAAAAAAGCCTGTCTAGCCAAAAGCGTAGTCAGTTCGTAAAAAAAAATCGGAGTCACATCTTTTATTAATTCCTAACCTTCTGAAAGTAGTAACGTTGTAGTTACGCTGTCACATAGCTAAAGTGGTGACCCCGATGTGATACTACCACACGCAGCTAAATATCTTCACACCAGATGCACCGCTTTCTTGTGTTCAATCATCTTGCAGCGTATCATAAAACTAGAGCTGCAGAACTCACAAGTATAATTCTTAAAGTGCTCTTTCACGTGGTCTTGCAGGTCTGAAAACTGCTCTAAATCTGCATCACATATCGAGCACAGCAACCTGCCTTCGTACTTAAAAGGCACGATCTGATTTTTAATCTGCACGTGTATTAACTCCTCATGATCTGTTTTTAAATGATCCATCAGTTCTTGAAGGCCCGGTATATCCTCTTTGCATATTTTACAATTCAGTCCGGTTATATCAAGGTATACTATATGTTTCGACAGCGACCTCAAGCTGAAGAAGTCCGGCTTCCCTTTCGAATGCATTGCAATGGTATGAGACTTTAAGTCGGCCGGATTTCGGAACTGACTAAGGCAGTAGCCGCACGCGAACTGTGTCCCGACGCGTCCTCGCATCGGCGTCGCGTTGGAGCAGTTTAATATTGTCCGTATGTTGTCGAAATGCCAATCCAACTCTGTCAATCGTCTCTGATATGTCAATCGTTGCTGCTGACGTTCTTTAACGCTCGTCGCGTTCTTTTTACTAACCGGCTTGATCGATATGAACGAGCAGAAATTAGTTTTCTTGTTCAGGATAATTTTCGTCGAATCCTCGTCGAGTACTGGTGAGGATTTGCGGCGCTCTCTGCTCTTTGACGCGACACCACGATCTGTAAAGGTTTTATTTTCTCTTTTAGATATATGAGTCGTTATACTTTAAAATGAGCTAAAACCAATGTCAGTCGTTCCTAATATTTTACCTTATTTTTCAAGATCTTGAAATGCCGTGCATGTATATATGAAGATAAAAATAACTAAAGACCTAATAATGGATGATAAAATTTGAAATTCGTTCTTAGTGTATAAAAACTGGAAATATTTTTATATTTGTTTATAACGAATAACGTAGAACACACATATGCCGAGCCTAAAAGAACACAGAATCAGGGAACGCAATCGTCATCTCAAAATAAGAAGCCATCTACAGCGATATTTCATCTTAAAATCTGAAATAGTCGCTGATCTGAGGGGAGAGATGTTATACCGAGAGCTAACAAGTAAAGTGCTGACGCAGAGCACGTGGACGACGCGTGCGCATCGCCAAAAGAAACAACCAGGAGGGGGAAAGTGCTGACTCCAGCCACGAGGCACCAGGAACGTGGTTACGTGACCGCGCAACGACACTTCGATAGGGTAATTACGTTAAGATTTTCTATGAAGTAATATTATGTAATTTTTTCTATTAATAAATTTATCTATACTAATATTATAAAGAGGTAAAGTTTGTGAATTTGTGACATTGTAGGGGGTAATCTCAGGAACTGCTGGTTTGATTTGAAAAATTCTTTCAGAGTTATATAGAGCGCAAAATAACCATTCCACGCTTACGTATTACCGCCCAATGAAGTGGGCACGGGTCGGCTAGTGGATGATAAAATTGAAATTCGTTCTTAGTGTATAAAAGCTGGAAATATTTTTATATTTGTTTATGACGAATGACGTAGAACACACGTATGCCGAGCCTGAAATAACTCAGAATCAGGGAACGCAATCGTCATCTCAAAATTAGAAGCCATCTACAGCGATATTTCATTTTAAAATCTGAAATAGTCGCTGATCTGAGGGGAGAGATGTTATACCGAGCGCTAACAAGTAAAGTGCTGACGCAGAGCACGTGGACGACGCGTGCGCATCGCCAAAAGAAACAACCAGGAGGGGGAAAGTGCTGACTCCAGCCACGAGGCACCAGGAACGTGGTTACGTGACCGCGCAACGACACTTCGATAGGGTAATTACGTTAAGATTTTCTATGAAGTAATATTATGTAATTTTTTCTATTAATAAATTTATCTATACTAATATTATAAAGAGGTAAAGTTTGTGAATTTGTGACATTGTAGGGGGTAATCTCAGGAACTGCTGGTTTGATTTGAAAAATTCTTTCAGAGTTATATAGCTCATTTATCGAGGAAGGTTATAGGCTATATATCATCACGCTAAGACCAATAGGAACGGAGCACCAATGAAGAATATTTCAAAATCGGGGTTTTTTTCCTCTTGAGAGCTTCCGCTGCGTGCTAGCGTTAGCCCAAGTGACTATTCCACGCGGACGAAGTCGCGGGCAGATGCTAGTATTTTATAATTCGGTTTTTTAATCCTCCGGTTGCAGCTTACGTAATTAACGTGAATATTAAAAAGGAAAGCAATATATGACCCATTAAATTTCAAAACAAGCTAAATCCAATTACATACGTTCATACAGAATGTTTATTTTTTTGAGGTTTCCAGTTTTTATACAACGAGAACGAGGTTCAAATTTTGCCGTGGATAAGGTTTTTTAGTTTTATTATTACGTTCTCTACAATTTACATGAACAAAATTTGAAGATCTTGAAAAATAACCTAAAATATCAGGATCGGCTCAAATTCGATTTCGGTTATTTGAAACACGAATTGGCAACACTGTTAATAAAAGTCTCTTATACTCCAGTTCACGTCCGTGAGTGTTTCTCTATCTTTTGTACATATAATAACAATGTAAATCTAATGTGGCTGTACTTTTTTAATTTTCGTGAAAAAAATTGCCGCAGGTGTCCAGGAATAAGTAATAAATACATTTCAATTATTTTGTAAAATGTCTGTCTGTCTGTCTGTTTGTATGAACACGCATCACTGCTAACGTACTGGGGGTTCACAATAAAACCTCACCAAGAGTACCATAAAGCATATCCTCGAGGGTAACTTCGTCTTTGTTTCATTGAAATCGGTCCAATCTATCAAAAGTTATTGTAATTTGAATGACGGCTCAAGTTGAAAGCTACAGCTAGTTACAGCTAAAATAAAATATTATGATTTTTTTTTTCAAGAAGAATATGACTGCTTTCTTAATAAATATTTATATTCATTACATACAAAACTTCTAAATTCATAATCATATAGCGTATCGCCACGCCAACAGTCGGTCAGAACCCACACGATATAGATGAAGCATCGAAACTAGTCGATAGATTTCAATCAATTTTTTGAAGTGAAACTTCTAATGCGACTTCCAACAAGGTTGCGTTAAACGTTTAACGCTACCATGGAGGGGGTATGAAAGCACTGTTGCGTTGAACGCTCAACGCACCCGCGAAGGGGAATAGGAAGAGGCAGAGCGAGAAAAATAATCAAACATTTCGTATCTTAATTTAGTTATAATCCCATTGTAAATGTTATAGATTTGGATATTTCTCCACTCGAAAATGATAATTAAAAGATGCGATCAATTGTGAATTGTAAGCGATAATAAAGTTTGTCTTAAAGAAACAATATGATATCACTAAAATAATTTTCTCCCCCTTCCTATTTTCATTTCCAAATTACGAAGTTTCACTTCTTCCGCGGGGAGGGACTCCACGTACTATTTTTTTTTTAATTTTATATCTGAAACACCGGTTACTTACTGTATGCACCAACACTATAAATACGGTCGCTTACTGAATTCCATTGGTCATTTTTTAATAATCATTTTCATGTAACGCAAGCCGCGCAAGCGCAATTATAAACTTTTTTTGTATCTTTATTTTTGGCAACCAATCTTTTAGATTATTTCTGCCATTGTCGAGTAGTTAATAGCATTACAATTTCTTTTTCCATTCCATTTTTGGCAACCAGTCTTCTAGTAGACTATTACTGCCATTGCCAAGTGAGTATCGATATTACAAGTTTCTTGATATAATTTCAATGAACTAACAAGATGGCGGCCATCTTGTTAGAACTTCCCATGTAGTTTTTGCGGCATCTCAGAATTCATGGTCCGTGGTATTATTTTCCATTCACTTCACTTATGCACAATAAACAAACTATATTACATAAAACACCACCAATTTCACACAATATAGAGTCAAGTAACAGAAGATTATGAATAAAAAATAAAATCCACTACATGACAGACCAAGATTCCGCCAAAAAAACCCTCAACAATAAACTTATCTGCTGCCAAAAATATCGCTCAACATCCTAAATAAGTTTTCACTTCAAAAAAGTACTTCTTATTAGAATATCGATTGATCTCACTTCATTTAAAAAATCCTTTGAGAGACGGAGAGGGACGATTAACCGTTTTGTTTCTACTTGTATATAAATAGGAAGGAGATATAGTAAAGTAAAAAAGTTAAGTAATGAATCTATTTATTTCCAATAATTGGTTTATACTCTAAGTTAAACAGAGATTAACTATACTATATGTTATATTCGTTAAGATCCAGGTACCTCGCAGTAATTGTATCAGATGTTGTAATTTTTAAAAATAAACATTTTTCCATCGTCCCAAATTTCTTCGTCCATCTATCGCATGTCGCATTACAGCCGGTGCGCAACCGCGGATTAGGGGTTAAGTGAAAGGCACTCGGCAGAGCAACTAACGCCAATATCAATTAAAATGGTATTTGTATATCTAAATTACTTGCTAATTCTTGTTTGATTAGCAACAAAATATCCACATTATTTATAGAGACATCAGTAACCTTCAATTCTTATGTTACCAGTTTTTGTCAATATTTTATTGTTACGAATAATCAATTGCTTCTCTGAGTATCTATACTAATATATAAAGCTGAAGAGTTTGTTTGTTTGTTTGGTTGAACGCTATGATCTCAGGAACTACCAGTCTGATTTGAGAAAGTCTTTCGGTTTTAGATAGTTCATTTATCGAGGAAGGCTATAGGCTATATATCATCACGCTAAGACCAATAGAAGCAGAGAACCAATGAAGAATGTTTCAAAATCGGGCACTTTTTTTGCTTTTGAGCGATTACGTTATTATTATATACGTTGCCATGGTAACGTGGAAAGTAGTAGTAATAATATTCGTCCAATAGGACAGGCGAAGGAATTAATCCATACTGCCAATTCTGAAGTTACGTGGTAAGTATCAAAGCTAACATTTTCAAAGTTTATTTTGTTTTCCTATTCAAATAGTTCATAGGCGAAGGAATTAATCCATACTGCCAATTCTGAAGTTATGTGGTAAGTATCAACGCTAACATTTTCAAAGTTTATTTTGTTTTCGTATTCAAAAAGTTTATACTACTTTTATTTCCAATTTTTTATTTGTTCTATATTACGTATTATAAAAATAAAGTTTGTGTATGTACAATTAAAATAACAACATTTTGATGAATGGAGATGGCTACAAATGACCAAAAAAAACTTTTTTTATACTTTGTCTATATTTTTACATTATTATATTTTGTCTGTTTGTTTGTTTGTGGTAATCTCCAAAACGACTGGACCTATTTTAACGGGAATTTTACTTTTTACTGCCAGATAACCGAAATTATAGCGGTTGACATATTCTACTTTATTTGTCCGCGGCTTCGTCCGCATTACTTTGGGCCGATTTTCACGGGGTATTTACTGGTAGATAACAAACCTTATAAAACTAATTAATAATCTCAGGAACTACCAGTCCGATTTGAGAAAATCCTTCGGTTTTAAATAACTCATTTATCGAGGAAGGCTACAGGCTATATATCATCACGCTAAGACCAATAGAAGCAGAGAACCAATGAAGAATGTTTCAAAATCGGACACTTTTTTCCTTTTGAGAGATTTCGTTAGTAGAAGTAATAATATTCGTTCAATAGGACAGGCAAAGGAATTAATCCATACAGCCAATTCTGAAGTTGTCAATATAGGTATTTCTTATATATCCTTTAATCAATTTTATTCCATGTCTAAGTTACAATAAAGGCATAAGCGCCAAATCTTCTATATAATATGTCGTACATTATTTTAACCATCATTATTATTTTCTTAGTCTTCATAATCATAAAACAAAATTGTTCAAATAAAGATTTCGTTAGCGTCTGACTCCAAGAATAAATATACATAATTGAAAGTCATATATTTGTATGTAATATGAATTATATCATCTTTTTGGTCAATTTGGCGGCCATATTGTCTTATTTACCACGTTTGCTTCTACATACTTTAGTTATTATAGCAACGTATAAGAATAACTTAAGTATATCGACAATACGGGCACATTATATCTATCTATAAAATAAAAGAATTAAGATATATTGACTCGATATACTATTTGTATTCATATATCTAATGTACACGTTACATGTTACAGTTGGCGTGAGTGTCGTAGTTACAAATGTTTTTGAAAAAACTTTTCTGTAATGTACACACCCACTCACAATTTTCCATTTCTTTAATACATTTTTAAAAAGCGCGTGCGGAGCCGCGGGTAACAGCTAGTAAGATATATAATCAGTACCAATTTCTTTACTTTATTTATGGCAACCAAAATTACAAGTGCCTTTTGATAATTCCCACGATCTGATAAGATGGTGGCTCCATTATTAGAACTTCCCATGGAGTTTTTGTGGCATTTTTGAACTCATTCTCCGTGGTATTATTTCCCATCCGATTCATTTGCGCACAATAACTCCCACGATCTGATAAGATGGTGGCTCCATTATTAGAACTTCCCATGGAGTTTTTGTGGCATTTTTGAACTCATTCTCCGTGGTATTATTTCCCATCCGATTCATTTGCGCACAATAACATAACTATATTACGTAACACGACCAATATTACAAGGTATAGAGTTAAATAACACAATATTATGAGTAACATAAAAAAATCACTACATGACATTCCAAAATCCGGCCAAAAACTTCAGTATCCGTTCACTGCTGTAGCTAGAGTCGAATTTGAGGTAGGGCAGCAGTAGTTACAGGTAGGACGGAAGTAAAAAAAATACCATAATTGATATGCCCTGGAATGTCACAAACTGTGGTATGTTTGGAAAAGTTCAGATACCTATCGCTACAATTTTTTGTATCTCAAACTATAGCCAAACAATTTAATTATAATAATTAAAAAATTGGTATTCTTAAGGTAGGGCATTGCCCCCCCCCCCCACTAACCTCTAGCTACGGCCATGTATCCATATCATCACAATGTATCACAATGTATGAACTTTCTTAAGTCTTGCTGCTAATAATTTGGTTATAATATCGGAATTGTGCTAAGAAGACCCGATTGCCACATCGAAAAGGGACCTAAATCGGCCACAGTTCGAAAAGAGAAAACAGTCACATTCTTAATCTCTGGACTGTCCAAACTATAAAGGTTTAAGTTCCATACAAAGGAATATAGACCACGTGAGGCACAGGACAACAAACTGTTGGCAGCATAAGTCTAAAAAATACGTATGGTTTATTACAAAACTTTGAAAAATAAAAAAATATGTATTGTAGAATCACAATTTTTATGTAAATATTTTTTTTTGTATAGTATCACGGCAAAATGACTTCCCTATGCCTGATGGTAAGCACAGTACAATCCAAAAACAATGGCGACCACCAAGAGAGAATCGTCGGTCGCCGTTGTCATGCCGGCCTGCGAAAAGCTGGATATGCACAGGCTGATCCCGAAACGTGACCCGCAGAAGCGAATCACTATGACGGGCCTTTTCGCCATATCCATGGTGGTTGCGACCCAGTCGGGCTGTAAAACCCTACCACCCCGCTTTCGCCATTGCCTCGTTCGTTATTCAACAGGATGCACCACGTGCAGGTGAGGTTGGCTTGGGTGTATCAAGTCTTATGATGTTATTCGACACCCCTTACACCCCGAACTAACTATGAACTTTTAGCCAAGGTTAAGCACGTATCGGACTGGAATCCCCAAAGCGTGGACGACTTAACATGGCGAAGTATTATATTTGGGGAGCTTAATAAGAATGAGTTTACTTGGAGTGAGGTGAGAAAGACATTTGACCGAATGGAAAAGCACCGTGTCTGCTCTTTGCTCCGAATGTTTGAGGACATAGGATTTCATAAGATATTGGAATGGACAATACTATAACAGTATAACTTTAAAACTCTATAGATCTTGGACTTTTTCCGTTTTTATTTCCATCCACGGTTCAGCGAATACAGACTCCATCTTCTATAGAATCATTTGTTTCAACTTTGATTTTACAATCCTCATTGTCGATAATCGGCGAAGCTTCAGTTTGTATTTCAATTTTATTCCTTTTCCGCGATCTGTATTCACGATATACACGTTCAAGTGGACTTTTATCACGTGTCCTCCTTACGATTTCATTCGACGTTAAAGCTAATATACATCTGTTTTTGACATAATCATTTGCCTCCACCTTGATGTTTGGACCCGGATTGCTGACAACCGAAGAAGCGTAAATCGGTGATTGGAGCATATTCCTTTTCCGTGCTCTGTATTCTCGCATACGTTCTACTACTGTTTTAGGCCGTTTTTGCACCGTAATTTGTCCCGACGGTTCGAAAACTATAAGGCTATCACCGATCTCAGCAGTTTGATGATTGATCACCCTCGGAGGTTTATAGTCTATTTTTATTTTATTTTTTTTCCGAGCTCTATATTCTCGCATACGTTCTGCCGATGTTTTCGGATATTTCTTATACATAGTTTGAGTTGACGGATCGATAAAAAAATAATTATTGCCAATGTTAGTTCCGATTTCGACTTTTGAATCTTCTTGGTAGATAGCCACAGCATCATTAAGTAACTGAGCTCTTTGTTTTTTCCGCGCTCTATATTCTCGCATGCGCTCCTTTGGTGTTTTATTAAGCTTCTTCTTTGTATTTTGTACATTATTAATCTTAGAGTAAGCAGCATCAAAGACATTAGCTTCTTCGATGTTTTCTATTTGATGGTCCATTGAATTTTCTGCTTCTGCCTTTATATCATCTGAAAATTCAATAAACACTGTATGACTATGTGCATTATTCTTTACTAGGAAACGATTAATGGTCGAAATCTGACAATAATTCATTCATTTGTAAATTTCAATATTACTTAGATTGGTTTTTAGTTTATATAATGTTTTCCTAAGCTTCGATACTTGGGACTAAATCACTAAATATTATAAAGCAGAGTCCTCTGCCACGTCTGGCTGTATGTTTGCGATAAACTCAAAAACTACAGAACGGCTTTTCACGCGGTTTTCACCAATAGGTAAAGTGATTCATGAGGAAAGTGAAATATATAATTTTTTAAGATTTTTTTTTATTATCACGGCGAAACAGCGTCCACCGGGCGCGCTAGTTATTTTATATTCCCAAAGGAGTTTCTGATCATCGAAAAAGATATACCCTCGATGGTTGCAATATCAAAGAGAAATAATAATAACCAGTGGTCAAAATTCAACCTTAACTTATAATATTTAAAGGGTTTTTTTTACTAAAGAATATATTAATCAGGGATGTTATGGAGCTCCGTAACCGAAACTATCGGATATCCGAAATAAATATATATCCGTAACCGTATTCGATTCAAAAGTTTCAGATAATTTCGAATATGGGTAGAGTGTAAATAAACCATGTTTTGTTTAGCCGCACTTGCATTCTGTGTATCTTGTAGTAGAGACGATCGATATTAGATTATTATTTCGATGTCAACATGAAATTCAAAGCATCGATGTACGACATATATCGATTGCAATACATGGATGTATTAAAAACATCGATATTTTTGGTAACAAACTAAGATAACTGTAATTTTCTTATGAAGTGTGGTTTTATTTATTTTTATATGAAACAAAATAAAAGTTCGATGTTTTGGTAACAAATAAATAAACAAACCAAATTTTTATGTAATGAGTTTTTATTTATTTTTATATGTAACACTAGCTGACCCGTGTCCACTTCGTTAGGCGTTAATAGGCATTATCTAGCTACAACTTTTTTCTAGAACTCAAACATATATCTCTCATCGTTAAGGCAGCGTTCGTAAGAAACATTTTACCATTTTTTCTCCGACTCCCCAGATATGACCCCCTACAACCTCACAAACTTTATCTCTTTATGATATTAGTATAGATAATATAATTAGTTAATAGCTTCTGCCCGTGATTTCGTACGCGTATTTGGTTATATTGCGCTAAAATGTAGCGGAAGCTCTGAAAAGGAAAAAGTACCCCGATTTTGCAACATTCTTCATTGCTGAGACTAAAACCCCACGGTGTACCGACAGACCGTTTTGTGGGGGCGGCAAGGGATCGAACAAGCTAATCAACCTTGTAGAGCCGCCCCCACGGTCCACCCGGCGGAAGGCGACCGCCGGGCTCCTACCTATAGAGGAGCAGACCGGGCACACACCGGCTGCCCCCCCTCGTCCGCCGGACCTGTGCAATTCCTGAGATTACCCCTTACAACGCCACAACGTCACAAACTTTACCTCTTTATAATATTAGTATAGATAAGTAAACTTTATAGTAAAATGAGACTTAAATTGAGTAGATATATTAATTACTTACCTAATATAACTGATTTATAATACCAAATGATAACTTAGAGTTATACTAAATAAAAAAAACGAAATTATTGCATAGTAATTGTGTTTATATTTTACTTCAATCTAATATCCGTAACCGAAACTAACGGATAATCCGAAATAATTACTTATCCGTAACCGTAACCGATATAATTAATATCATATCCATAACATCCCTGATATTAATATTGTAGATGAATAGTCGTAAGGTTCGTGAAGCAGGACGAATAGAGAATTATTAAAGTTTTGGACTGTTCGAAGGTACGGAGTATAAACTGTTTCCAGATTTCTTTATTAACAACACTAAAGCTCGTCAACAGATAGTAAACTAATCGTTTGACAAACAGACGAGAAAAGGCACTGTTTTATCTGTGTTTATTTATACATAGATTATATAACTTTGAAACATTTTTACGAATAATAATTATCTTGGAATGATTTAATCAAAGAGGTTTGGATTGTGTAAAAAATTATATGCGTATAAAAGGTGTGAATACTGAGATGATATCTGACAGGGGAGAGCAGGGCTGTAGCTATTTTTTTTTATATCATAGGAGGCAAACGAACAGATGAGTCACTTGATGTTAAGTGATTACCACCGTCCATAGACACTTGCAACACCAGAGGAGTCGCAAGTGCGTTGCCTGTGTTTGGGAGAAGGGGGGTGGGGAAGAGGGGAGGGGAGGGAAGATGGGTGTCCGGCGTTCTCACTGAGCGAACGAAACGCAACAATGCAAGCACTATTACTTCACGTCGGTTTTCTGTGAGAGGGTGGTAGTACCCCGGGCGAGCCGACTCATTCATGCAGAAACCAGTGATAGCTTCAACGTGGCTCTACCACCTACTAAAAGCTAGATTCGAATTTGAGGTAGGGCAGCATTGAATGAATACAGGTATGGCGGAAGTAAAAAATTATCATAATTGATCTGCCCTCGAATGTCACAAACTGTGGCATGTTCGGTAAAGTATAAATACCTATCGATACAATTTTTTTAAATATCAAACTACGAACAAACAATTTAACTATAATAATTAATTTTAGATTATGGTACTTTTAAGGTAATTGTGATTTTAAGGTAAGACTTTGCCCCACAATGCGCCCCCTAGCTACGGCCGTGGGGGAGAGTGGAAGAGGAAAACACATGTCTATCCTACTCAGGTCGGATAAGGGGTAAGAAGAAGAAGAAGAATTATTATGTTATTTTATTCACCTACTTTAAATACTTCCTTATCGTGAGATTATTCATAATTCGGGAGATTAATTGTATATCTAGACATAATAAGAAAGTAAATATAACGTGTTTTTACTTTCGTGTCTTTATTGCTCCAGAAATAAGTGATAACGTCCATTTAAATCATTTTTAGAAATGTCTGTCTGTCTCTCTGTCTGTTTGTATGAACACGCATCACTGCTAAAGTACTGGGTTTACTATAAAACCACATCATAAATAAAATCATATCCAAGCATATCCTCGAGAGTAATTTAGTCTTTGTTACATTAAAATCGGTCTAATCTATTAAAAGTTATTGAAGTTTGAATGAATACTCGAGTTAAGTACGAGAGAGATGAGTAGTAATGTATACTAATATTATAAAACTGGATTCTTTGATTGAACGCGCTAATCTCAGGAACTGCTGGTCCGATTTGAAAAATTCTTTCAGTTATTTTTTTTTTCGAACTGACTACGCTATTGACTCAGCAAATCTAACAACAAGTTAACAGCTTCACCGGACTAGTAAGGCGAGCGCTTAAGGCACTCAGCCGACTTTATTTTGACAACTAGCTCAAGGGTGCGCGGCACACCTCGGCTTTGGCTGTTGCCTGATACACGCAATTTGCGACCTATCTTTTTTCCCACGGTGTACCGACAGACCGTTTTGTGGGGGCGGCAAGGGATCGAACAAGCTAATCAACCTTGTAGAGCCGCCCCCACGGTCCGCCCGGCGGAAAGTGACCGCCGGGAAATTTGCGACCTATCTGAGCTAAGCTAAGCTAACTATTCATACATATATGAGTTGTTGAAACATATATGTGTACCAAGCATACATACCTCAACAACCCTTATTTATATTTATATTTATATATATTTTGTATCGGATAATATTCTAAACTATTTCAGTTTGATAAGGAAAAAAAACCCTTCCACTTGCATGTGTAAGCGTGTATGCGTGCACGTGTGTGGAGCTGATATGTGTAATGTTGTCGCAGTGATGTAAGATCTTGTGTCACAGTATCGCGCGAGCAGCGTACTCAAGGGCTCCACGCCGAGGGAACGGACCTAGGCTTTAGCTGCTGGCGAGGGGGGCCTAGTCTGGTGATTCAGCAGTTCTTTCTCTTTCAATTCAATTATTTCAGTGTTAGATAGCTTTTGTATCGAGTACGGTTATATATCAACATGCTGACCAATAGGAGCAGAGCACCAATGAAAGAGGTTTCAAAATCGATTTTTTTTTGTCTTTTCAGAGCTTCCACTGCGGGATAGCGCTAGCCTAAAGTAATTTTGCACGCGGGCAGTAGCTAGTCGTACATAAAACTCACTATATATGTATACTTCACTATAGACGTCTCTAGTACAATATATTACCTCAATAGACATTTCTGTGGTTTTGTTCTTTATTTTTAATTTACCCCGAATTATTTTGCGTTATTTCAGTGGCGTAAATAATAAACTGGAAAAAATTATTTAATAAATTTATTTTATATATAAAAATGTTTAAGCGAATTTTGTGAAACTGCAACCATTTTAATCAACCTTAATTTTATTGCACACGACAATAGAACAGTACTCGTCTCGAAGATGACGATAGTAGTCTATTGCAATTTCAAACTCAGTAATTAAAGTGACGTATAATGTATTCACGTGGTTCTATTGTAAGCTCTGTTTATTGGTGTGTATTTTTTTAAATCTTTTTCCGTATACATTTACATTTGTTTTGTTTAATCCTAAATTTGCGGTTACAGTAGTTATATCTCTTTAGTATGACCATCCGTGACGTGTTACGTGTCTGTGTTATTTGTTTGTTCATTTCAAATTTTGTATTAACATTAACTTCCGTTTATCATCATATATAAGCTCCCATCGAAAATCAGCGCTGCAGTGCTACTTACAGCATTGCAGATTTTTGCTGAATGGGTTCGCCAATTGTTGGACATCTATTTTTCATTTTTAAAATGTATTTCTTTTTCTGTCTGATTAGTTTGTGTAATTAAATTTAATTGTATGGTTGTTCCAACAATAAAATATTTCATTCTTTTCTTCTTTCCTAGTCTTCAAAGTAACGATAATTGCTGTATATGAAACAGAAGGAGAACTGGACATCGACCAGAAATTATGAAAAAGCCGAACGGTATATAACACAAACCAGCTGGACGGCGTCAGGCATGTCCACATTCGTAGACGAGATAGTTAGTGGGACTTTTAAAGAAATTCTCTTCTTGAATGTCTCTGCAAGTTGTATAGTTTTAAACTTCTTCACCATGCTTCGAACGCATGTGACTTCTCCAGCTGCATTTCTGAACAAAGGATTGGTCGCAGACAGCACATACGAAACGCCTATCGTTGGCATGTATCCTCATATGTTCTCGTAAAGTATGCCTTCTGCCATACTCCTTAAAGCATACTTCGCATTTGAACTGTCTAAGGCCGGTGTGCTTTGTCATGTGTTCTTTTAGCCTCCCTATTCCGAAAAAACTCATATCGCATTCGGTACACTTGTGTTTCCGTTCCAGAAGGTGATCCTTCTTCGTGTGGTATGCCAACGCTCTCTGGTTATTGAAAGTTCGGTCGCAAGCTTGACATTTCAATACAACGGGCGGCAACCCGTGCTCTTTCACCATATGCGACATCTTCTTCCAATAGTCCATGAACTTCTCGTCACAGAAGTGACATCTGTTCCGTTTACCGAACCCTAAATGCGTTCTCATTTTGTGCATTCGCTTCTTCTGCGGCGTCGAGAACGTCTTGTCGCATTCGTCGCACTTGTGCTCGCCGTTTCCGTGCCGTTTCTCGTGACCGGAACGGAGACGTTCAGTGACGAACGCCGCTCCACAAATATTGCACATATAATTCGGAAAATGCGAGCTCATATGCTCCTGTAAGAGTTTAAACGTCGAGAATTGTACGGTGCACACTGAACATCGCAATTCCTCGGTTTCAAATTTGAAAGGTAAAATTTGACTTTTCACGTCCGTGTATACGGCTTTGTCGTGTTTCTCTTTTAAATGTTGAAGTAGTTCACTTAGTGTACTTAGATCCTTCCTGCATATAGCACAAATAAGTGCAGTTATGTCAAGTTTGACGATATGTTCTAACATTCGGCTAGCCATGACCTTAATCAATTTGTCATTATCATGCTCTTCTAGTGAATGCTTTTTAAGGTCTGCCGGTGATACGAACTGTTCCGCGCAAAAAGCACATCCGTAACCCCGTGAAAGTTTAGATCTAACAGCCGTTGCGTTCGAATGCAGAAGTATATTTCTCAAGTTTGTTTTATTTTTAACAGATTCAGGAACTACCATGGAATGTAACCTGATCTCGTTTCTCGTCTTCTGCGTTACCAGTTTCAAATCCAGCTTTGATGGTTTTTCAATTCTGATAACACCCGATCCTCTTCCCCAACCTATAAATAAAAATAGTGTTATTGAAAGGATTTCAGATTCTTCCAATTTCTTATTAACAGCATTAGACATTAATGAAGCACCTTTGCACTCACACTGATCTCCTAGTTTGGAAATAATTATGAGTTAATAATGTAAGATCAGATGTGGTGAATTATGTGTGTATCTCTAAAAAGTTGTAGGATTAAACAAAACGATGGTCAATATCGTTATTTTCAAGTAAACAGAGGTTAGATTTCATGTGCATCTTCCAGCTAAATTATTGTATGAACGCTTGAACGAGGTATGACACAATTCTCGTTTATTCTCATATATAGCCTTACGATCTGTTTTGCCTTTGTACGTCTTCTACACTCTATGTAATTCATGTTATAAAATCTTATTTCAGATCCTATCTCTTTACGCTTCCATTCCAGGTCCAGTCTATGTTTGTTCATTTATGAGGCGTTAAAACACTACAACCACCCCGAATTTATTCATAATATAATAAAATTCTCTACCAATAAATTATCAAAAGCACACGTTATTACGATTAGAAGAAATGTTGGACATTTAAGAGAAATAAAAATATATGTTGGTAGGGAGTTGATCTTCTCCATTTTCTTACCCTTATCCCAGCTAAGTAGGGTCGGCGTAATACGTTTTCTCTTCCACTCTTCCTTGTCATATTCACACCTTCTATACACATCATTTTTTACGCAATCTATCCAACATTTTCTGGTCTTCCTCCTATATCCTTCCACCTGCATACTAGAAACTTTTCTAGTTACCTGACTTTCATCTCTCCTCATAATATGCCCGTACTATGCAAACTTATCACTCCTTAACTTCTTTGTTGCTGATGCTATTTTCAAACTCATATATTTTATTTAAAACATAAAAGATTTCTAATATTGATATGGTCACTATAAGATCTTATTAGGTTAGCCAATTACGTAATAACTTAAGACCGAAGGTCCCTTAAGTAGGGACTTAATAAAATAACCGACTTGGTATTACATAGATCTCGCAAGTTTTTACGGTAGAAGAACTGAGTTGCGAGACTTGGTTTTTTTACAAGTTATGTTTTTCATGGCATATACATATCATCAATGATAGATTTACGTAATACTAGCTGTACCCGCGACTACTTCCGCGTTGAATTAAATGTAAAAAAACCGTGATCAATAAAAACATCCGACTCTCGGAATACAACGTGAAACCCAAAACAACAGTTAGTCGCCGTAGTCCCGTGAAGCTGTTAAGACCTTTGTTGGCGCGCATTATATATATTCATGTTTCCGAACGCACAAGCGTCCCCTCCACCTCCCTTCCTATCCAATCATCTGTCACTTACGCCACGATCCTTACCGCGGACGCAACA
>MU158942.1:21763-106327 GCA_015888305.1 Antheraea pernyi
ACCGGTGGTAGTTTTGACGTTCATAAGCGCCTTATTAGGGCCTAAACTGAATAAAGTATTTTTGATTTGATTTGATTGCATGATATATACTTAAGTAATATAAGTTAAAATAATTCATATTGATTGTATAAATTGTATTTACAACTTAAAACATTGAAAAAGTTATTTGCATTCTATTCATTTTAACAAATTGGACTATATTATATTTGTTGGCGCGCATTATATATATTCATGTTTCCGAACGCACAAGCGTCCCCTCCACCTCCCTTCCTATCCAATCATCTGTCACTTACGCCACGATCATTACCGCGCACGCAACAAAAAAAAAAAACGATCTCTTCATACGGAAGAATTTGGTAGTTACTCATCACTACTATTATAACATTTTGTGAAAAGCGCATAGACACTGAATCATATATAGTGCATAATATATATAGCCGGGAGTGAAGTGAAGTGAAACCAGCAGAATCAACACCGGTGAGTCCGCATTCCTTATATCGCAAAACCCCCCTTTGAACCAGCCCCTTTACGCACAAAACAACCTTGCTAGGTCAATAGCGTAGTCAGTTCGAAAAAAAAAGAAACAAAAAAGTTAGTCGCGCTTCAGACACGTGCTTATGTTTATATTATCGACATGCAGCTTCTCGAAACTATGAAATTAACGTACTTACGGAAATAGGAATATTTAATATATTGTTTGTATTTGTAGCTGTTAAGTTTATATCCAATAAACATGGCTGCTCTTTATTTATTAGTTTAATTTCATAGTTTCGAGAAGCTGCACTTAACAGCTACAAATACAAAGAATATAGTAAATATTCCTATTTACGTAAGTACATTAGATTTGCATTCTTATTATATGTATAGACTAGCTTATTCCTGTCCACTTCTTTGGACATCAAAGAAATAGCAAAGGGTTAATAGAATCCACAGATAAGTGGGCTAAAACAATGTATAAAATAATTCCTCATCGAGAGGTGACCTCGTATACCGATGCCTTTAGTAATTTTGACATGATAGAGCCCCTAAGCCCTTAATTCCCAAAGTGGTCCAGATGAACCTGCAGTGGTCCACGGGAAACACGACGGGGGTAATCGTTGGTGTGGCACAAAAAAATTGGGTTCACAATTCGTAAGTGGGTGTCCACGTAAATTTATCTGCTTTCGATAATGAAGATGGAATCACTTTTTTGATTGGCCAACTTTACTTTTTGCCCATCCACTCACAGCACAATCAATTCATTCATTAACCAATTAATTCTCACTTTTTTTTGTAAGTTATTAATTCGTGGTTGGAACTCAGCCGCAATGCATATTTCCATAGGTAGATCTAATCTTCATATTTTTGGTCGAGTGTTGGGAATATGGTAGAAATGTAGCTTCAGGGTGTCCACCGAAACCAGCTAAATTTTGGAAGTGGTCTACGAGATAAAAAGTCTGGGAACCTTTGCTCTAAGCAAAAACAAATAAAAATAATACGTAGTTAAAATATTACAAAAGATGAATTTACATCTCCTTTTCTCCCTTTGTCTACTGTATTACCTATATTTGAAGAAAATCTCTCTTAAAGACTATATTCATGTGACACATCGGAACTGTACGTCCTTTTTAACCGACTTCAAAAAAAGGAGGAGGTTATCAATTCGTCTGTATTTTTTTATTTTTTTTTATGTTTGTTACCTCATAACTTTGGACTGAGTGAACCGATTTTGATATGCTTTGAAGCAGTGAAGTAGTTTCAAGTCCTCTAATTAACTGGAACTTTACACAAACATGGAAATGAAAGCATAGAACGGTAGTAAAGTTTTCTCTAATCTCCGCCCGGTTAACTAACATGTTCAAATTTTGCAGTGTGTTTCCTTTAGACACAGTCCTTTAGGTACAGCTTGACACCATCTTAGGCCACGACGTCATATAAAATAATATGACACCAGCTAAATATCTTCTCCGTGTTTACTCCGCATATGGCTTTTCCAACTACACTTTTGGACGAATGCTTGTCCGCAATGCTCGCATTTGAATCTCCTATCGTTATTATGTATCCGCATGTGTTCTATCAACGTGGTCTTCCTCCCATACGACTTTAAACATACGTCACACTGGAAATTCCGCTCTCCTGAATGCGCAATCATATGTTCCCTCAACAGCCTCGCAGAAAAGAACGATTTACTGCACAATTTGCAGTCATGAGGCTTCTCCATCAAGTGGTCTCGTTTCAAATGTCTGCGGTAAGGTGTAGTGTCGGTAAAAGTTTTACCACATGCCTTACACGGGTAAATAGGCAGAGGTATTCCATGAACTCTCGCCATATGTTCGTTTCTCTTCCTGTTGTTGCTGAAACCTTCAACGCAGTACGGGCATTTATGGTTATTAGCATCGAAATGGGATTTCTCGTGTTTTTTCCTTTTCTGGTCACTGTTGAATACCTTAGTGCAAATTCCGCAACTAAATTCGCCTTTTGTATGAGTCAGTTTATGGCTGTGTAAATTATGAGCGCTAACAAAACCAACTCCGCAGATTTCGCACTCGTAATTCCTATAATGGACGTGCATATGCATTAGAAGCTGTTTGTAATTGCTGAATTCGGTCGAGCATACGCAACAATTGAAAACTTCAGAGTCAAATTTGAATGGGACTATATGGTTTTCGATATCTATTGCTGTATTTTTCGCGTGCCTCTCTTTTAAGTGTCTAATCACTTCTTCGATCGAGTTTATTCTATCGTGGCATAGTTCACATTTTAGTAACGTTATATCGAGATTGACTTGAAAATCGCGTAAAGATTTCTTCATAAATCGAGCGTGGGTTGCATGACGGTGAGTGGCCAAAGTGTGTTTCTTCAACTCGTTTGGTTGTTTGAACTTTTCGTTACAGTAACAGCAGGAGAATCCAATCAGATGGTATTGTCCGATCGGGGTGGCGTTGGTGCATTTCAAAATTTCCCTTATATTTACCAAATGTTTTGCACTTTGCACGCCCTCAAGTTTTCCAGTATTACCTGCCGCTTTTATGTTAACTTTTTGCCCCATGATAAGTACCTCTGGTAATTGCTTGATAGGTCTCAATGGTTGTGTACCTACAAAGAGAAGAAGTAATATAGATAGTATTTATTTTATTACTGTTTTATACTGATCCCGATTTCGTTCTCTTGCAAATTGGTTTTACTCTTTCATGAGCATTTCGGGTTTAGGCATTTAGGTTCGGATTCGTTATGGGCTGTCTTTTATTCTTATTTGTGATCTTGCCATTGCTACTAAACCCTTTTGCCGGTTTTAAGTCATCTCCGTTGAATTATGGAAAATATTACTGTTTTCCATATTTGGACCTTAACCGGTACAAACACCAGACACTTTAATTTTGTGTATACATGTATTATAGTTTTTATTGTATTTATATGGTCGGAGATGCAAGATCATATCGAAATGTACAGGGAAATAATTGAAAACAATTTTTTTGTGTTAGAGTGCTACTTATTAAACGACTTTGTTTTTCGGTCTCCACGCATAGTTTTGTTGGAAATATTTCCTGAAAATTGTAATAAGTTTATAATTAGGCCTGTTGCCTAATTAATATTAATAAGAAAGAAAAGTAACAAGAGTCAATAAGTCTAAATACTCTCGCATAGAAAGTTATGTTGGATATTATAAATCATCATAAATTACTTTTGGCCATTTAATTACCAAAAATCTAGGCTGAACCGGAATTTTCATGGCTGTTTTGAGATTCTAAAGAGGTTAGTTAAAATAGAGACTACGACTGATTTTAAGTGACCGTGTTTAGTGTTAACAGTAATGTCGCATAAGGCCATAAAAGGTTACAAGTATAATAAGTAACTAGATGGTAGTAGTTCCAGTTAGAAACAATAATTTATTGTTCAATTCTTAAGCAATTAATAACAAATAATTCAAAATAGACCTGTTGTCTATTATGCGTTGTTTTTACTGTCAATGACAACGAGCTGTTGTTATTATTGCCATACGCAAGCAAGTAAGGGTTATACAATCACAAATACGTGTGAAAGAGACGGAATTCTTTATAATAGTATAGCAAATAATGTTCATATTACAACAGTCTGTAAAATTAAAAAAATATAATATATTCAGATTCTTCCAATACCTTATTAAATATATTTGATTAGTCATTTTTCTGTGTCAGTTATATTTTCTAGAAGGTAGTGTTTAGAACGGAAAATCTATATATATCTAGGACAACTAATGAAAAAAGCGTAATTTCAGTGCTGTATTTTATTTTGCAAAATATTTATTAAAGTCCTTAAGGATAATGAAGTGACCAACAGGAAGTTTAATGTCCATAAACGAAGACAAATAAAAAATATAACACACGTATTATTGCTATTAAGCTGATTCAAAATTAAGAAACAACTTCTCCATGTTTAGATTTCATATGACTCTTCCAGCTACACTTCTGTACAAACGCCTGACCACAGTGCACACAGGAGAATCTTCTGTCATTCGCATGTATTCGCAAATGCTCTCTTAAAGTCTGTTTCCTTCCATACCACTTAAAGCACACGTCGCATTGGTACTGTCGCAAGCCGGTATGCTTCGTCATATGCTTCTGCAAGGTGCTCTTCCCAAAAAACCTCATCTCACATTCGGTACATTTATGTTTCCTCTCAAAAAGGTGGTCCTTCTTTGTGTGCTTGTTCAGTTTCCGTTGGTTTGTGAAGGTGCGATCGCAAGCCTGACACTTTAACACTACAGGCGGCAGACCATGCTCCTTCACCATATGATCGATTTTCTTCCAATAGTCAGAGAATCTCTCATCGCAAAATTTGCACACATTCCTTTTGCTCTGCCCTAAATGAATTCGGCGGACGTGGAGGTTCCTATTGTGCGTGCTCGTGAATACTTTATCACACTGATCGCATTTGTACTCTCCGTCGCCGTGCCTCTTCAAATGTCTCTTTCGCAGTGTGTCAGTTATGTATCCGACACCGCAAACTTCACAGACATAATTCGGGTAATGCTTATTCATATGCTCGTACAGTAATTTAAACGTTGCGAATATAGTACCGCAAATTGAGCAGCGAAGTTCCTGAGCGTCGAATTTAAATGGCAATATCCAGTTTTTAACGTCTGTATACGTTATTTTACCGTGTTCAGAGTTGAGATGTTTTATAAAATCGTTTAATTGATCAAAATCTGTATCGCATAGTGCACAGTTCAATAGAGTTGTGTCCAGTTTTATTACTTGTTCGTAGAACTTTTGGGATACTTGCTTAATAAGATCATGGTCATTGTGCTCGTTTAAGGTATGCCGTTTTAAACCCATCGGTTCCGAAAACTGCTTCGGGCAAAACGAACAACGATAACCGAGGCTGTCTTTTAATTTAATCGGAGTAGCGTTTGAATAGAGTAGGACATTTTTTAGATTCATTCTATTCTTATGTGCTTCAGATACGCCATTTTTTGGTCCCATCCTAAGCTCCTCTCGTGTTTTCCATTTGGTCAACTTCAGTTCTATAGTTGGTGTTGTTCGCTTAGCAATTCTGATTATCCTAGTTCGCCGTGTTGTACCTATAAAGACAAATCGTCGTTATTATGAAAGCCGTTAAGGATTTTTCTCGGTGACATCTGTTCATAATCTTTTATTGAAAACACTTTATGTAAATCGTACGGATGAAATTCTTTTAAACTGGTTTTGTTTTTTAAAATGTAACTTTTTTTTAGCTTTCTGTACTTTTGAGATTTATTTTGTTAAGATAATGTGATATTATGTGCCTATATTTATTGAATAGTTAAAAAAGCTAGATGGGAATAAAGTATAATCAAATCCTCAAGGAATATAACAACCAGCTCGAACTGTTGTCTAAGGGAAAATAATAGGTAAGTGATATTCTGCAGTGTTTTGAACCACGTCAATCAATTTATTAATTTATTAGATAGCCGTGAATGTTAGTATATCTGAGGCTAAGTTGTCAACACTATTTGACGGATTACCTAATTGTTATAAAAAATGTCCTTAAGGTATTAATTTTGCAATGACAGATTTTGGTATAACTTAACTAAATTAATAATAACGTACGAATATCGAACCGCGAGTATACAAGGAAACAAATAACAGACATCTTTAAACACGTTTTAAATGTACATGTTCGCTCCGCATATGCGACCTTCAACTGCACGTTTTCGTGCATTTCTCGTTCGTTTACGATCGTTTTTGTGTATCAACATATGCTTATCTCAAGTTCTCTTGAACCCGTATGGCTTAAAACACACGTTACATAGAAACTTGCTTTCACCATTCGATCAACAATAACTAGATATCGGGTCGGCGCGAAAAATACGTCTTGATAAATAACAGCTCACTTGAAATGCGGTCTTTTATTTTGTTTGAAACACAGTCAATGTAAGCACGTTTCACAACGCCGCAGTGTATTCAAAAGATGCAAAAATAATACCCGAAAAATCAATTTAACGGCCGGAGTATCTTACTTTCGCTAAATACATATTGAATAAGTTATATTGTAAGCTTTAAACTAACGAATAATATCAAATTTTGAACAAAATCACCGAATTTAAACCTGTGGTACAAATGTTTGGCCAAGGCTCGCCAACCACGTACAAACACGCACAATAACGGGAAAAAGTACTTTATTCATTGCGTGTTAAGGTTGAATTCACACTAAATTTTGTTTATGGTGTGTTTTCATTTGTAAGTGACGGGAGTAATTAATTGCTTTGCTTCTTTTATCGTATTAGATTATATTTTGAACATTTGTGACTTTATTACTAGGTGTCATGGTTGTAATTAGGTTGAACTTAAAACTGTTTTAAAACTTTTTTTCTCCCTTTCTTAGTAAAAAAATAGCTACATAACGCGGACAGTAGTTAGCTTCTATTTTGTACGTGACCCTTTATCTAGTTATTATTGAGCGAATCTTCCACCCGACTACGATACCATGTGATCTCTCAATAGTCTCACGCAAAAGAACGCTTTGCTGCATAATTTTCACTTATGCAATTTTTCCATCTAGTGATCTTGTCTTAACAAATGTCCATGTTCGCTGCGCATATGCGACCTCCAACTGCACTCTTGCACGCACGTTGGTCCTCACTTCTCGTTGGTTGACGGGTATCAACATGCGCTTTTCTAAAGTTCTCTTGAACCCGGAAGGCTCAAGACACACTACATTGAAATTTTTATTTCGCCCGAATGCGATACTGTGATCTCTCAATAGTCTCACGCAAAAGAACGCTTTGCTGCATAATTTTCACTTATGCAGTTATTACAACAAGTGATCTTGTCTTATCAAATGTCCATGTTCGCTGCGCATATGAGACCTCCAACTGCATTTTTGCACGCACGTTGGTCCTCACTTCTCGTTCGTTGACGTGTATCAACATGCGCTTTTCTAAAGTTCTCTTGAACCCGGAAGGCTCAAGACACACTTTTCATTGTAATTTTTTACGCCCGAATGAGATACCATACGATCTCTCAATAGTCTCAAAACAACGCATTGTTGCATAATTTACCCATGCAATTAACGTCCACATCACATTCATTCCCACCAACCATATTTTGTCATATAAAAAGTTTGCCGATCAGAATTTCGATACCCTCCCATAAAAAGTTTCACTATAAAAATGAATAAGCATCACATAATGAAACACTATAATTTGAAATAAACTGTAATAAAAATAAATATGTAATACTACGGGTATAACGACAAAGTTACAATAAAAACTAACATAAGTTAACCTATGAGATTAATATAAAAACGTAAGTCTGTCAATCAAAGGCTTTCAATCTATATATATAACAACAATGTAAATGTAGTGTGTCTACACTTTTTAGATTTTTGTGAAAAAAAAAATTGTTGTGGGTGTCTTGGAATATATAATAAAATACATTTCAAACATTTTTAACTGAATTCGAAAAAGGAGGTTACTACGTTCGGTTGTATGCTTTTTTCTATGCATGTTAATCGACATCTCCGTCAATTAGGAACCGATTTTAATGATTTTTTTATTTGAATTGGTTATATTCAGAGGTGGTCCCATATAAATTTGACGAAAATATTCCACCACTAACATTTGGTAAGTGGTAGAGCCACGCTGAAGCTATTACTGATTTCAGCATGAATGTGTCGGCTCGCCCGGGGTGGTACCCACCCAACACACAGAATACCGACGTGAAGTAACAGTGCTTGCATTGTTGCGTTCCGTTCGGTCAGTGAGAGCGCCGGAGGCTCACCCCTCCTCCAGATCCCTCCCTGCCTTTCACGCAAACACAGGCTGGCAACGCATTTTTGACCCCCTAGTGTTGTTAGTGTCCATGGACGATGGTGATCATTTAACATCAGGTGACCCAACTGTTCGTTTGCCTGCTATGACATAAAAAAAAACTAAGGGGGTGAAATATTGTTTATTTGATTTTCACCCACTTCATCTCTACGTATTTTCGTGAAAGTGGAACCGAATTATTATACCCATCAGAAACTAGACATATTTATGAACACTATAAAAATGGAGAAATAATTTATTTTTATTACCTTTCAAATTTGTTGCAGGTAATAAAATATGTGTACTATACCGATATACATCATGGGACACGAGAGTGGACCAAAACTTTGTATGTAGATGATATGAATTTAGGTTGACATCGACTTCAAATATACTATTAGGTAGCACGAATATCAATATTTTTTATTTAATTTGGTTCATTTAATAATTCAGTTATTTTTCGCTTTTTCGTGCCTTATTAGTGTTTCACAACGAAGACGGCTTATTCTTTTTTGTAAAAAAATTTTTAGAAATGTATATCTGTCAAATAAACATTTCAATAAAATCGGTTCGGTCTATCAAAAGTTACTGTACTATTAATGAAGACGCAACTTAAGTACGAGAGAAAAGTAAATGGACTTAATATATTCAAATGACTTTATTAATCGCTGTTGTTTTTTTACAGAAGGGTTTACGCCAACGAAGATAAAACCTAGATGATATAACTGATATAAATTAAGAGAGAATGTTCGTGGTGGGCTATGGACCAAATGACCTGTCCATCAAGAATTTCGACATAAATTACAAAAGCCAAATTGAAATAGTATAGTAATAATATAAACGCAAAAATAACTGTAACATTCTGTTTGTTCGTGACCATCTCACAAGACTTTAAAGCATTTGCAATGAAATTGGCCCCCAGTTAGCTAGACCTCAAGGTCCAAACAAGGACTTAGCCGGTTCTTCAGATTGCATACAATTAACTCTCATTATAAGCGCGTCGGGTCGGGTTACAAAGTCTTGATGCTTGAGTAGTTTCACCGTTGAAATACTAATTCGATCTCCGCAAATTCAAAGCCCGGCAATGTAGCAACGAATTTTTGAAAATTCGCGCATATTTACTCATTAAATTGGTAACGCTATCTGCTGATGGGGAAGGAAAACAGCGACAGAAAAGCTGAACCTGAAAAATGTTCTTGTATCATATGTTGGAACATATAGAAACTGTGGATTTCCCGGAGTTTGAAATCACCAAGACACGAATCGGTGTAGCATTCGATGATAACAAAATCTCCCTTATATTATTTCGATGTAATGCTAACTCAATTTTAGGCTGCAGTTTATTTTCAATAGGTTTTGCTTTTTTCGTATCCAGTTCCGCTTCTTTTATATTGACGATATCGTTATGTTGTGCACCTACAAAGAAAACCGTGTATCAGTGAAAAACATACACTTAGCTGTTTTTATAACCCCTTCGTCATCTCTTTGTAAGTTATTAACTTTTGCTCGCTGCTTTACTCACGCTACTGTATTTATTTTATCTCTCAAGAACAATACATTCTCTCTGGATAAAAGATTCCCTATATTCTTTGTTGTACCCGTGACACCGTCCATGCAACATTTGTGATTAACGGTTGAGTAATCAATGCGTGACTGCATAACAAATAAGTAAATTTACATTCGCTTTTATATTATCATTTCGAATATTCAATTGCTCTGAATCGACTGAACGATTAAATGTTAAAGATGGCGTCTTCTGTGATGACACCACACATTTGATACTGTTCCATTCCTGAATAGTAAATTTAAAGGATTTACGTCTCATAAAGTTTTTGTTACACAAAATTAAAAATACAATGTAATTTTAAGGTAATTTATTAAAATATTTAGTATTCCACACTGTTGTGTAAGCTTTCCCATACTTTATGGGTATACTATTTCATGTCCCTATACTTAGATTAAAACTTAAACAATGGCTTTTAAACCTTAAATACATACCTAACGGAAAACGACATGAAGATTTGTTCAATAGAAATAAAATTTGGTTATTGACTTACGGAAGTCTACTGGTTAACGACAAATAATTTTTCATCATTTTACTTATATTTTTTAAATCGTCATTCAAATTTCTCAGATTTTTTGTCGACAACGTAGTCATGCATTTAAGGCTTAAATGTGCTTACTTAATATTCTAATGGAAATACAGTATCATAAAAAAGCTGCTCTGACGATATATGGTGGTTACGAGAACTGTAAAAAGTCATATAAACAAAAGAAAATCCTTACACATCACTAAGATATGAACAGTCATAATTATAAAAATTATCATACTGTAGGTAAAATATTTATTCGCTTGCAACACTGACATTCAAATGCCGAGGCTTTGTGTTACCAATGAATCCAATTAAAAATAAATATTTTATACATTATTGTATATATTTTATACATCATTGTATATCTCCACAGAAAACTTTCGATATATAAATCCAACAGACACGATTTGTTTTATTGGAATACATTTTTTATACTCTCGAAAATCATGTAAAATTTTGGACAGTACAGTACGTTTATATCTGTTAAATCTGACATTTCTAACTGTCAACACAATCTATAGTAAACGTCAAACATTTTTAGTACTTTTTTTTAACGATAAGATGGTTGGAAACTGTCTTTAAACACACTCTTAAACACGTGCCGTATATTCGATACAAAATAACATATCGCATTCTTCCAAATCCACTTGTCTGTTACAAACTTTTTGTTACCCTGTGAGGCCAATTAGTACAGCAAGTTTGACGTATTGCATTGTTTTGTTTCGATCGAGAGTTTCAAGAATTGAAAAAAGAGAAAGAAAAGAAAAAAGAGAGTTTAGAATTCCATATTTGTTTCTCTAAGCTTGTTCCTCATTATTACTCTCCTTCTGTACATCATGTACGCCGGGGTAACCTGCATGCATTTTCAACTTATGCTCCTTCAGAGCAGCCCGTGTCCCATACGCTTCATTGCATATATTACAAATGCAGGTTTTCATTTTGGCGTGTCTCAAAAACATATGCTTATTCAGCTCGTGTTTCTTAAAATAGGTCCGTTCACAATCGGGGCATGCATGCCTCCGTTCGCCATAATGATCCCGTCTTAAATGGATCATCATCGCCTTACGAGTCGTGTACGTTTTCTCGCACATCTCGCATTTGTGCGAGGGTTGGGAGATTCCGTGCGCTCTCGTCAGGTGTACCTCCTTCATTCTATAGTCCCGGAATGTTTCCTCGCAGTATGCGCACTTGTTCAAGACGCTTCCGTGCGTGTGGACGCATCTTTCATGAGTTTTCTTCTTCATATACGTATTGAACACTGTCTTGCAGAAATCACAAGCAAACTCTCCAATCTTGTGGCCGGCCGAGTGTGTGAATAGAGCGCTCTGTGTAATAAACCCAGCGTCGCACACACTACATATGTAATTCCTATAGTGCAAGTGCATATGGCTGACCAGATATCTGAATTTCGTCAGCACATTCTCGCAAACGTCACACTGCATCATACCGTTTTCGAATCTCATAGGCACTATACGGTTATTCTGAAACATGTTCAATTTCCTATCGTGCACGGTGTTCAAGTGGACAATGAATTCGCGGAGATTGTTCATTTTCATATCGCAGAGCTTGCAAGTCAACAGACTGACATCCAGTTTGACCATGAACTCGTAAAAGTTCATTGTCGTCATGAAATTCGCTTGGGATATGTCCTTGTGGATGTCGAGTGTGTGTGCTTTCAATAGTGCTGGCTCGGCGAACTGCATCTCGCAGTAACAGCACGTGTACCCAATGCCGCAAAACCGTCGGATGGGCGTTGCGTTTGACGACAGCATAATCTCGTTAATATTCATACGAAACATCAGTAGCCGTGATCTGGTCGGTATTTTTGGTTCCGAGTTTTTCCGTTCGTGGCTCGTTGATCCGGTGGCTTTTTTTTGGTCACCTATAAAGAAAATGAACCGGTCAAGACAAATTAATAGAATCGGATACTATCTCTATGATTTTTATTGTCCTTACAGATACTACTTTATACTATTTACACTAAAAATATCTGTATAAGAAACAATGTATTAAAGACAATGAACGTATTTATTTGCGCATTTGTGTACAAAAAAAAGAGTCCGTTAAATGTATTACATTTGTACAAGAACGGACACCGAATGAATCCCAAAAACGACTATATCATTAGATCGAGATATTATGCTAAATCGCTACAGAAATATAAATATAAAGACACAAGATTTGAAACCTACACACAATTTAAAAGGTAAAAGTGTATAGGATCCCACAGCTACCGCGGCTTCTCCTTATTGAAGCATTGATAGTTAACATCAAAAGTATCTGATTCAAATTAGGCCCTCAGAAGGTGCTTACGAACGTGTTTAACCTATCACCGGTTTGGAAAAACTTAAACTATAGCTAAGAATATATACATACGCCGTATATTATATATATTTATATTATATATATTACAAAAAATGGATTATGTAAGTGTTGTGTATGCGCGTTGTAATGAGTAATGTCAGTCAGTGTCAATAAACGGATGTACGGAACGCACGTCTTTTATTAATCAGTGGCGACGAAGATGTGATAACTAACCAGTCCATAATTGTCACAGTGCTGTCGATCAAAACACGACGGAATCGACGAATTTCTCAGTTAGAAACCCGGCTCAGCTACTTGAGGCTACATTACTAAAGTCCAAGATTAGACTTATTCTATAACTAGATATCTTATCGGATATGTGTGGTAATGTTAGGAGAAACGGAACGCAAGGTGTGAATGGACCCGTCAGTAGTAGTAGGTCACCCGAAGTAGGCGTTTACGATAAGACGAAAGACTTTTAATAATTAATGTTAAAGTGGTGTAGATTTGTTTGTAGTTATAATAAAACGTAAAAATACTTAAATTTTCCATTGGATCTCACATGTATAGAGTCTTAGGTAAATTTGGATAATGTCATCAACCTGCAAGAGGTTTATGTGTAAGAGTTTAACAGGTGGTAGAGTCACGCTGATGCTACTACTGATTTTAGCTTGAATGGGTCGGCTCGCCCGGGTTAGTACCACCCTCTCATAGAAAATCGACGTGAAGTAACAGTGCTTGCATTGTTGCGTTTCTTTAGGCCAGTGAGAGCGCCGGAGGCCCACCTTCCGCCTCCCTACCTTCCTTTCCCCCAAATACAGGCTGGCAACGCACTTTCAACTCTCCTGGTGTTGTTAGTGTCTATGGAGGGTGGTTATCACTTAACATCAGGTGACTCACCAATTCGTAAGCTAGCTGACATTAAAAAAAAATAGACCCACTGCAGTGTCATAGACTTGTTCCCGAAAGAAGATATGGGTGTAGGGTTTTATTATATTTATATGTCCGACACGATGCCACGACGGGGTGGCAATATTATTGTAAACTAGTGGGCGCCCATTGGTCGACATTCGACCATAGCTCATTGATTTTTTTAAGTTTGAAATTTATTAGGGTTAATATCATTGTTGAATGTAGAATGAAAAAGGGTAATTGGAACGTAAGAGTAAAATAATACATACAGTCGAGCATAGCAACCTCCTATCATTAGATCGAGATATTATGCTAAATCGCTACAGAAATATAAATATAAAGACACAAGATTAGAAACGTACACACAATTTAAAAGGTAAAAGTGTATAGGATCCCACAGCTACCGCGGCATCTCCTTATTGAAGCATTGAAAGTCAACATCAAAAGTATTTGATTCAAATTAGGCCCTCAGAAGGTGCTTACGAACGTTAAACTATCACCGGTTTGGAAAAACTTAAACTATAACTAAGAATATATACATACGCCGTTAACATATTACAAAAAATGGATTATGGCTAAGAATATATACATACGCCGTATATTATATATATTTATATTATATATATTACAAAAAATGGATTATGTAAGTGTTGTGTATGCGCGTTGTAATGAGTAATGTCAGTCAGTGTCAATAAACGGTTGTACGGAATGCACGTCATTTATTAATCAGTGGCGACGAAGATGTGATAACTAACCAGTCCATAATTGTCACAAAGTTTAGGCTTCACGTATTAATATATATGATTGTAAATAATCGATGCCACATGGGCATATTCAGCACGACAGCCAACGACGTATTTGGCGATTTCAAACTATAAGAAATCACCGTCAGGCGATAGTTTGGTACCAATTTAAATGAGTAAATATACGGGAATTCCCAAAAATTCGTTGGTACATGCCGGCATTCGAACCTGCGGACATCGGATTGATATTCCACCGGTCAAGCCACTAGACTAAACTTTGACAGAACACTCCTATCGTAATAAGTGAAAAAACTCCACACTTATGAATACGAATTAATAAGTTAGTGCATTAACAAAATTCATTATTCAAAGTCGTTTCCTAAAGTACAAAAGTTCTCAAAACTATTTCACACATCCTTCGTATGCTTAGCCCGCAAATGTACCTTCCAGCTAAACTTTTGAACGAACGCCTGCCCACAGTACTCGCATTTAAACCTACGATCGTTATTATGTATCCTCATGTGTAGCTTCAAAGTTTTCTTCAACGCGAATGCCTTCGAGCAAACTTCGCACTCCAAGCTTCGAACTTTCGTATGTTTTACCGAATGATTCGAAAGCTCTGACGCTGTGAAAAATTTCATATCGCATTCCGCACACTCGTGCCCTCTCTCTAGCAAATGATACTTTCTTACGTGTCTGCTCATTGCCGTGTGAGTGGTGAATCGCTTATCACACGCTTGACAGACAAACAAAGGCAGGTTCACAGAATGCAACTCAAACAAATGCTTCTGCCTTCGATGGCTATTGTCAAATTTTTCATTACAGAAACCACATTTGTACATTTTTATCCTATCGTGAACCGATCTCTCGTGGACAGCTCTCTTCGTTCCCGTATCGAAGACCTTATGGCAGAAAGCGCACCCGAACGTTCCGGTTTTGTGACTGCGTGTGTGACGTGACAGGCCAGCACGATTAACAAAACCGACGTCACAAACGTCGCACACGAAATTCCTATAATGCACGTTCATATGTTTTTGGAGCTGTTTGAACCTGCTAAAGAACACCGAACAGAGCGTACATCTGAGTCCGTTACCATCGAATTTAAATGGCACTATATAGTTTTTGATAGCTATATCCACGTTCCTATCATGTTTTAGTATCAAATGCTTCATGAAATCATCGAGCGAGTCAAATTTCCCTTTACACAGTTTGCAATTCAAGGAGGTGATATCCAGTTTAACGCAGTATCCGTGCATGCTTTGTTTTCTCAGGAAGCTTGCGTTTGTGTACTCATTGTGTTGCAACGTATGGATTTTTAAGTCTGCCGGCTCTAGACACTGTTGCTCACAGAAGCAACAAGCGTAACCAGCCCCTCCGTTATCATGTCGAATCGGTGTTGCATTAGAATTCTTCATTATCTCCAAGATATTATCTCGATGCTTCTTGAATTCTTTCTTAATCGATCCTCTAATTTTGACATCGGTTTCGACAAAATTATTTCTTATATTTACAACCTTTGTTATATCAAGTTCACAATCTATTGAATCTGTTGTATCTTTTGATGCGTTTTCGATGGAATCTCCAGGATTATCACCTATAAAGGAAAGTTCTGGTTATTGATTACGTATTCTTCACTTTTAGGGTATAGCTACAGACAATTTTGTTTATGTCAAATGTGTTAATATTAGACTGGTTTTTAAATA
The DNA here is from genome assembly GCA_015888305.1 of Antheraea pernyi. Taxonomy (NCBI): domain Eukaryota; kingdom Metazoa; phylum Arthropoda; class Insecta; order Lepidoptera; family Saturniidae; genus Antheraea; species Antheraea pernyi. The sequence continues at coordinate 37,767 of MU158942.1, forward strand.
TGCCACAAAACGCGTCTAAGACTGAGATCAGTAGTGTATTCGCATTGAAAAAGAGGAACGCCGATATGACATATTAGAAGTATGTAACTGCATAAGTGAATGAGAAAATTTTATTATCGATATTTATCTCGTTACAAATTTAGTACACTTTATTAATATTTTGGTAAATTTTTCAGATAATTAAGAATCAAATGATTTTATTTCTGTTCTATATTCCTGAAATGTCATAAGAATATTAATTATTTCGTTGAATTGATTTCGAAACCTCTTAGTACCTTTTTAAAATGGACAGATCGCTTATTATTTTAATGTCATAGGACAACCGTTACACGCAAAAAACATGGTCAAATGTAGTGAAGTTTGCGTATATACTTTGCACTTTATGGGTGCATCTTATAATATGCTTTTAGTTATAAGTATTTGTATGTGTACTATAGAAGAAAATAACTATTATATTGTGAAATAATTTATTATCACAATCACCAATTATACGGAGTAAGACAATCCACACGTAACTATACGCCATACTACAGGACAAATAAATTAAAACTAGACAGGTAATTATACATCTACAGACTGTGAACGATCCTCAAATGGGCTTTGAGACCGGACTTCTTTGAGAACCTTTTAGAACAATGATCGCATTTAAAACTACTCTCGTCCATGTGCAATCGCATATGAGTGTTCAACGTCCTCACGCTCGAGTACGTCTTCAGACAAACCGTACACAGGTGCCGAACGCCCGCGTGCTTCGAAGAATGCCCTCTCAATTCAGAGATGGTAAAAAACCTCATATCGCATTCAGCACACTTATGCCTCTTGTCCATCAAATGGTCCCTCTTTATATGCGTCCTCAACTGCTTACGCATCGCAAAAGTCTTCTCACAGGCATTACACTGGTACACTATCGGCTTGACGCCGTGCGCTTCCGACAAATGATACTCCTTCGTTTCGTAGCTTTTGAATATTTCGAAGCAGTAACCGCAACGGTACAACACGGTCTGCATGTGAACGACTCGCTCGTGGGATTTCTTTTTACGTGGCGTATTGAAAACCTTTGGGCAGTGCTTGCATTTGTACGACCCGTTGTCGTGACACTCCGCGTGGCGATTCAAACCGCCGGCGTTAACGTAACCTGCGTCGCAGATCTCGCAAATGAAATTTCTATAATGGACATGCATATGTTCCTGAAGAACCTTGAATTTCTTAAACTCCCTACCACAAATAAAACAGTCCAACTGTTCTCCGTTGAATTTGAACGGTAGTATTTGATTCTTGATATCCGTGTAAAAATGCACGCCGTGATTTTTGGTCAGGTGGTCTATTAGTTCTTCGAGAGTGTCGATTTCCTCGCTACAGAGACTGCACTGTAACGAGGTGATGTCCAATTTAATATAATAATCTATTCGTCGGCTCTTGTTGTGGCAAGTGAGCGGATTGTAATTATCTCCGTGTAATTCTAACGTGTGCCTTTTGAGTTCAGTCGGATCGAGGAAATGGGAAGCGCAGAAACTACACAAGTATCCGATGCCGATATGTCGCAAAATTGGCGTGGCATTCGAATACTTCAGTATTTGGCTTAAATTCACCTTGTGTTTCTGCATCTGGTCTCTCATTTTAACTTTGTCGCTGATAACAGTATCATCAACATCGTTGTGGTCGTTTTTGAGGACAACCGTTACACGCAAAAAACATGGTCAAATGTAGTGAAGTTTGCGTATATACTTTGCACTTTATGGGTGCATCTTATAATATGCGTTTAGTTATAAGTATTTGTATGTGTACAGAAGAAAATAAGTATTAGTTTGTGAAATAATTTATTATCATAATCACCAATTATACGGAGTAAGACGATCCACACGTAACTATACGCCATATTACAGGACAAATAAATTAAAACTAGACAGGTAAACAAAGCGATAGAGAAAATCTATTATGAGAATTTGTATGAAATCATATCCCTATATAGTTATTTTGACCTGTAAACATTGCAACTAATATTATTTTGTAATAATACGTCGGGGATGACGTTCAGGGCGGTAATTATCAAGGTATGACGTCAATCATAGATAACGACCTCCTTAATAACTTGATCCATCAGTCACTCAAGACCAATCAAGTATTAATAATAAACGCGTTTACCCTTAAACAACAGATACAGATATTGAATAATAGATACATATGTCCTTCAGAGATGTGAACGGTATGGCGTTCCGCGCGAAAATGAACCCCGCTATTTCGCTACACCTATTATGACCTTGCTCGTATTAGAGGGTAGATCGTAATATTTATTTCAGTATAACTACTTTTTAACGGTCGAACGGGTATTCGCGCCGAAATATATATTACTACTTATGCGACCATTCCACATGCATCTGTTGATTGAACGGTACAGATGTAGATGTAATTTACAGCGCCATCTAGTGGCAAATTATGGTAAAATGAAAAAACCTTTGGGCAGTGCTTGCATTTGTACGACCCGTTGTCGTGACACTCCGCGTGGCGATTCAAACCGCCGGCGTTAACGTAACCTGCGTCGCAGATTTCGCAAATGAAATTTCTATAATGGACGTGCATATGTTCCTGCAGGACCTTGAATTTCTTAAACTCCCTACCGCAAATGAAACAGTCCAACTGTTCTCCGTTGAATTTGAACGGTAGTATTTGATTCTTGATATCCGTGTAAAAATGCACGCCGTGATTTTTGGTTATGCTGTAAATTTACAAAAATTACGGACAAAAGAGGGGCTCACTATGAGGCTCACCATCTCCTAAGAGACCGTCGTTCCCTTTCCTCGGAGGAGTTTTGTTTGAATCGCGACATGCCCAGGCTGTTCTACTGGGGCATGAAGATTCTAAACATTAGCGCGTCCGCTAACTTAGACCAGCTTAGCGGTGCTGGCTTCCTCCAAAGTGACTGAATAGTGTTAGCTTTTATAATAAAGCCCCATAGCATATATCGATTTGACAGATAATGAATTCAAGCACCGTGTCAAGCAGATTTTAAACACCACCCTCTCATAGATGTTGCAATGTTGCGTTTCGTTCGGTCAGTGAGAGCGCCGGAGGACCATCTCCCCTCCCCTCTACTCCCTCCTCTCCCTCTCCCTCCCCTAACCCTTTCTCCCAAAGCGTGGCAACGCACTAGCGACTCCTCTAGGGTTGTTAGTGTCCATGGACAGTGGTGATCACTTAACATTAGGTGACCCACCTGTTCGTTTGCCACCTATGACATTAAAAAAAATACGGTCTGCCAGTACACCGTGCGGGTTTTAGTCCGTCGGAGAACAAAGCGATAGAGAAAATCTACTATGAGAATTTGTATGTAATCAATTCCCTATATAGTTATTTTAACCTGTAAACATTGCAACTAATATTATATTGTAATAATACGTCGGGGTTGACGTTCAGGGCGGTAGTTATCAAGGTATGACGTCAATCATAGATAACGACCTCCTTAATAACTTGATCCATCAGTCACTCAAGACCAATCAAGTATTAATAATAAACGTGTTTACCCTTAAAGAAAAGATACAGATATTGAATAATATACACATATGACGTTCAGAGATGTGAACGTTATGGCGTTCCGCGCGAGAATGAACCCCGCTATTTCGCTACACCTATTATTACCTTGGTCGTATTAGACGGTAGATCGTAATATTTATTTCAGTATAACTACTTTTTAACAGACGAACGGATATTCGCACCGAAATATATATTACTACTTATGCCACCATTCCACATGCATCTGTTGATTGAACGGTACAGAAGTAGATGTAATTTACAGCGCCACCTAGAGGCAAATTATGGTAAAATGAATATCACGAATACTTTCCCCGTGAAAAAAAAAAAACAATTAAGTATGTCAACCGCTATGACGATCATGATGGTAAGTTTCTGAAATTTGGTATCTTAACTACGCCCTCCCAAATACATTCTTGATAATCTAATGTATTTCTGAAAAAACTTAGTCGTTGCCTTTCGTCGGAGGAGTTTTGTTTGAATCGCGACATGCCCAGGCGGCTCTACTGGGGCATGAAGCTTCTAAACATTAGCACGTTTCTTGAGAATCTCTCAAGCGATAGGAGTCTGCGGAAATACACAATACAGTGTACATCTGAATGAACTCAGACCAACTTAGCAGTGCTGGCATCCTCCGAAGTGACTGAATAGTGTTGGGTTTCATAACAAAGTCCCAAAGCACATACCGATTTGACAGATAATGAATTCACGGGGAGGATGGCGTATCCATAATGGAGCTCCCTACGTTAATAAAAAAAGGATTTAATCTCTAATAGCTATTTATAAAGTGGATCAATATGTAAACGAAGGTGTCGTCTGGAAATGACGCCCCTCTCTGTATATCCACCAAAAATGAATTTCACTATATATTTGTATGATGAAAAGATACACCAGATCGAGTTTGTTGGCGGTTATTCTCGATGACTGGGTTGTTTGTCCGAATCGGTGGTAGTTTTGACGTTCATAAACGCCATCTCAGGTTCTAAATTGAATAAAGCATATTTGATTCTAATTGATCTAAAGGTATCCCATTCTTATACATGGTGGATAGAACGGTTCATTTAATTTTTGCATAAGTGTGTTAAAAGATAAATTAATTCAGGGGTCTAATAACAAAAATAACAAAGGCGGCAAAGTCCAGTTAAAGTAATTTTACGTCAATTACAAAAAACCCTATGACATTAAAAAAAATACGGTCTGCCAGTACACCGTGCGGGTTTTAGTCCGTCGGAGTCGGACATAACCCACTCTCTCCACGGGGAGGATGGCGTATCCATAATGGATTTGCCTACGTTAATAAAAAAATGAATTTAATCTCTAATTTAATTTATAGAGTGGATCAATATGTCAACGAAGGTGTCGTCTGGAAATGACGCCCCTCTCTGTATATCCACCAAAAATGAATTTTACTATATATTTGTATGATGAAAAGATACCTGGTGTATCGAGTTTGTTGGCGGTTATTCTCGATGACTGAGTTGTTTGTCCGAATCGGTGGTAGTTTTGACGTTCATAAACGCCTTCTCAGGTTCTAAATTGAATAAAGCATATTTGATTCTAATTTATTACCTTGGTCGTATTAGACGGTAGATCGTAATATTTATTTCAGTATAACTACTTTTTAACAGACGAACGGATATTCGCACCGAAATATATATTACTACTTATGCCACCATTCCACATGCATCTGTTGATTGAACGGTACAGATGTAGATGTAATTTACAGCGCCATCTAGTGGCAAATTATGGTAAAATGAATATCACGAATACTTTCCCCATGAAAAAAAAAACTATTAAGTATGTCAACCGCTATGACGATCATGATGGTAAGTTTCTGAAATTTGGTATCTTAACTACGCCCTCCCAAATACATTCTTGATAATCTAATGTATTTCTGAAAAAACTTAGTCGTTGCCTTTCGTCGGAGGAGTTTTGTTTGAATCGCGACATGCCCAGGCGGCTCTACTGGGGCATGAAGCTTCTAAACATTAGCACGTTTCTTGAGAATCTCTCAAGCGATAGGAGTCTGCGGAAATACACAATACAGTGTACATCTGAATGAACTCAGACCAACTTAGCAGTGCTGGCATCCTCCGAAGTGACTGAATAGTGTTGGGTTTCATAACAAAGTCCCAAAGCACATACCGATTTGACAGATAATGAATTCACGGGGAGGATGGCGTATCCATAATGGAGCTCCCTACGTTAATAAAAAAAGGATTTAATCTCTAATAGCTATTTATAAAGTGGATCAATATGTAAACGAAGGTGTCGTCTGGAAATGACGCCCCTCTCTGTATATCCACCAAAAATGAATTTCACTATATATTTGTATGATGAAAAGATACACCAGATCGAGTTTGTTGGCGGTTATTCTCGATGACTGGGTTGTTTGTCCGAATCGGTGGTAGTTTTGACGTTCATAAACGCCATCTCAGGTTCTAAATTGAATAAAGCATATTTGATTCTAATTGATCTAAAGGTATCCCATTCTTATACATGGTGGATAGAACGGTTCATTTAATTTTTGCATAAGTGTGTTAAAAGATAAATTAATTCAGGGGTCTAATAACAAAAATAACAAAGGCGGCAAAGTCCAGTTAAAGTAATTTTACGTCAATTACAAAAAACTAATAACATTAAAAGTATACTACATATTTACTGTTACAATTTATATCTATATGTAAAATTTAGATACCGTTTCGTTTAAGCTGTATTTTAATGCTAAAACAAGTTACTTGACTAAAAAACTTAAATAATATAATGGAATTTGCCACATTTATTAGTAAAGCAAGGACTTTTTCGTTTTTGCTATGAATGGTTAAGGACTTTGCCATATTTGTTAGACTATAATGTTGATAGTTAACTGTCAAGGTTGCCAAAAAAACATATTTTTTTATTGTAATGTTTTATTTTACTCCTATAAACCAATCAAATGAAAAAATACCAAAAATAACCAGACTTATAACAGATTATCAGACCAAATTATCAGAAATTATAGCTAGTGACCTTAATGTCTTTGTCTTATTTTGCTTCCAGTTTTCTGGATTTGCGGCTCTTTTCCTGGCTTTACTTTTAGGTACAACTTTAGGTCGGCACTAAGAAAGATAACAGCAGTAAGAAAGATGTTACTACATCCAATAAAATTAAAATCTATGTTTGTCATATAGGACTTTGCCGCCTTTGTTATTATACCCCTCAATTGTGATAGGAACAGACAGATAACTAACTAACTATTCCATGGTTAGACCCTTCGAATCACAGCTGTGATCTCATTTCCTTTGTTTTACATCAATCCGAATCCATGTTGGGTAGCTAGTGATAAAAAATGAAACCATCTCATGGCCGTGGTTATAAATATAATAAATTAAGAATAAATACACCACGAGACATTACTCCTAAAATCTAATTCTAGCTTAGATTAGACCCATCTGGGTATTAATTACTATTGACAGAGTTGAGATTTACGAGACGTAAGAATATCACAGTGTTACGTTTCTAATTTTGTGATAAAAGACATTTTTTATATCACCTTATCATATAAACTACACTAAACTAAAAAATTAGTACATAGTCTGATAAAAATATTATCATTATGTTGTTATATTCAGTAATTATTAATATGGTGTGGTTTAAATTGTGATGTCTTGTAGTCTTTTTGAATATACTTCTAAATTACAGTAAAAAGAAATATACACATTATTTAAAAAAGACAAAGTGTGACAAACATTTTAAATTAAAAAAATACAATTAAAAGCCAACGCGATGCGGTGTTCCCAGCGGGTCACCCATCCGAAGACTGACCGCGCCCGACGTTGCTTAACTTCGGTGATCGGACGAGAACCGGTGTTCTCAACACTCTCGACACAGTGTTTACGCCCGCCGATATTCGTCACACAAAAAGATTGCCGATCAGAATTTCAAATTCGTCCAACATAAAGTTTCACTATACAGATTCTTTTTCCAATATTCATCCTAAAATATCTTCGTAAAAAGGAGTCGAATATTTATATGACGCACATTTATATTTTCCATATAAATGACACAGGTATACATAATTTATTTATTAAATTTTGTAGCTGACAATCCATTAAACGTTCTAGTATATCGATGTGACTGGCTGTTGACTGACTGTCACAATTAGTATTAGTTATTAATTAGTATTAGGAACCTCCTCGGGCCGTGGACGCTCCGGCGCTCGACATTGTGGATTATAATTTAAAAATGGCAATAAAAGATAAGAGTGAAGCCGCCATAAAGGAATTAATCACAATGAAAAGAAGATGAATGATATGTACCAAATGTAAAGTAACGTAACGTAAAATAGTTTAGATAATAAAAAAATTGCTCACATTTTAAACGATTTTTGATATGACTAATAAAATTAACGAAAGCAGAAAAAAGTTGCGGACCAAGATCCTGCAGAAAGAAAAAAAACACTAAAGGAACTGATATAACAGGTGAATGTTTAAAGCGCGACATCCTTCAATCCTGTGGTAGTACATGGTCACTAAATGTGTGCACATAAAAAAATAATACCAAAACAAATACCAATAAACAACAAGAACACCCTTAGTTAAAGTTTATGCTAAAACTTAAAAGTATGGGAACGGTACTTTTAAACGTAAAAAATTCGGTCTAGGTCCAACGAACAACTTTAAAGGGGCTCTTTTCAAGGTTAATTATTACGTAACTGTTTATCGTGGGACTGCCACACGGTCGCACGGTGTTTCACTTATTACACCAGTTTGTTTTTCCATAAATCATTTGATGTTGAATATATATCAGTTTTGCGTTTCTCAAGATAATTAGGTTAAATGTTAAGCACCTATTTTTTTTATTGATTTAGAACGAAAATCAACTAATGGTTATCCTATAAAAATATTGTTACAACTTTAAAGGGGCTCTTTTCAAGGTTAATTATTACGTAACTGTTTATCGTGGGACTGCCACACGGTCACACGGTGTTTCACTTATTACACCAGTTCGTTTTTCCATAAATCATTTGATGTTGAGTATATATCAGTTTTGCGTTTCTCAAGATAATTAGGTTAAATGTTAAGCACCTATTTTTTTTATTGATTTAGAACGAAAATCAACTAATGGTTATCCTATAAAAATATTGTTAGCGGCTAAACAGTCGCTCTGTGTATTTAACATTTAGTTTGAATAACTTTTGAACGAGTTATAGAAAAATGATAAGAGACATTTATTATAGAGCTGGGGGCAATAAAAACATGATATATATATACACATTATTTAAAATAGACAAAGTGTGACAAACATTTTAAATTAAAAAATACAATTAAAAGCCAACGTGACGCGATATTCCCGGGAGGTCACCCATTCGAGGACTGGTGAGAACCGGTGTTATCAAAACTCTACTCGACACAGTGTTTACGCCCACTGATATTCGTCACACAAAAAGATTGCCGATCAGGGTTTCAAAGCCGTCCAACAAAAAGTTTCACTTCAATACTGATTCTTTTTCCAATATTCATCCTAAAATATCTTCGAAAAAAGGACTCGAATATTTATATGTCGCACATTGGGGATATATATTCCATATAAATGAAACAGGTATATATAATTTATTTTTTTAATCTTGTAGCTGACAATCTATTAAACGGTCTAGTATATCGATGTGACTGACTGACACAGTTAGTAGGTTCATCCATCGCAGTTAGGTAGATAGAGCACAAACAATAATGTTGCTATGTCACTGGTAGAAATATGTGTGTATTAATATGATTATGTACTAAGATATCAAACTGTAGAGGTCCTTAGGGGCGGGAATATTTGAATAGCCTACAGGCGGCAGACTTCTAAATCGGCCACTGATCCCCATGTTTTCCTTTACTTAAAGCTCCGGCTTACTGCAGGAATTACTAGAAAAAATTTCAATGAAAAGAAAATGAATGATATGTAACAAATGTAAAGTAACGTAACGTAAAATAGTTAAGATAATAAAAAAATTGCTCACATTTTAAACGATTTTTGATATGACTAATAAAATTAACGAAATCAGAAAAAAGTTGCTGACCAAGATCCTGCAGAAATAAAAAAACACTAAAGGGACTGATATAACAGGTGAATGTTTAAAGCGCGACATCCTTCAATCCTGTGGTTATCATGCACCGTGACTTGCGGTGGGTTCCAGCTGAAAATCAGCGCTGAGTGTTTCGTATGACACTTTAGTATATGCTGAACTGGACACCCTTTCATAATGCTACGATGTGCAGATTTTTATCCACTCTTGTATACTTCATCTCTTTATATATAAATTTCTTCTGTACGTGTATATGTCACTGAACGCCTCGTAAACGGCTGAACCGATTTTGATAAAATTTTGTGTGCGTGTTCGATCGGATCCGAGAATCGTTTAGATTCACAAGTGGACCCGGTAGGTGGCACTGCAGTTGAATTTTGTTTTTTTTTTTTAAATTATCAATGCAGGACAACGTCCGCCTGGACCGCTACTATCGTATAACTCATTACGTTAAACGATTTTTTTCTTTATTTCTACTCTTCTTCAATTGTAAATCTACATCTATATTAAATATTATTACGACCAATCATGTGCCATGAAGATCCCATAGACCATCAAGTGCGACGTCGAAAATGCATCTGGATCGGCCACACTTTGCGAAGGGACAACAGCCATAGCCCTAATCAGGCATTGGACTGGAATCCCCAAGGCAGGCGGAAACGTGGTCGTCCTAGACAAACCTGGCGAAGATCTGTGCTTGCAGAGTGTGCGAAAATGGAGCTTGCTTGGAGTGAGGTGAAGCGTCAAGCCATCGACAGATCGAGATGGAGAAGCATTGTGTCTGCCCTCTGCCCCGACAGTTTGGGGACATAGGATCCCAAGAGAGAGAGACGACCAATCAAATTAAAATCTGGTATTTTATTCTTCCATTTCAACCTCCGATTTAATATTGTACTTCACGACCAAATTAGTTCCAGAAAATAACCCATTTAAATTTTCTACGACATACCATCTTAAAAATATCCTAACCACAGCTTCTGCTACGTCTAAATCATATCTATACGTGGTATCAATATAAATAAAATTAAAGTGTTTATTGTTCGTCTAGATCGACTTTCGAAGATCTTGTGTCGATTGCAACGCGGCTTTTACTGGTACATATAACATGTTTCAGCGAATTAGGTATATAGGCTATAAACTGTTACATTTTCCCATAGCATCAAATTAGTAGTAAAGTTGTTTATAGTGGTATCACAATATCAATCAAAGGATTTAAAAAAATATTAACTTTGCGCGTATCAATGTGTACACGTGGAGGAAGTGAAACTTTGGCTTATCTATTATACTAATATTATAAAGGGGTAAAGTTTGTGACGTTGTAGAGGGTAATCTCAGGAACTACTGGTCCGATTTGAAAAATTCTTTTAGCTTTATATAGCTCATTTATCGAGGAAGGTTATAGACTATACATAATCACACTAAGTCCAATAGGAGCGGAGCACCAATGAAGAATGTTTTAAAATCGGATTTTTCTTTCCTCTGGCGAGCTTCCGCTGCGTGTTAGCGTTTAGCTCAAAGTAACTATTCCACGCAAGGACTAGCCTTTTATATCAAGAAAATATTTATTATTATCATTATTATTTTAAACTGTACTTAAAATGATATTGGTCTATTTCAGTTTCGCTTATGTATGTTTCAGTACAAAGTCGTTATGTTACCAAAGCATAGCGGTAACTTAAGAAATAGAAGTTTTGGACTCGATATCATCTAATAATTTTGAAGATACTGCATTTGATTTTGTCGTTATTTAGTAGTGGTATGTACAAATTGTCTTTTAACATTCGATCAATTGTAAAAGTCTGGAAATTGAATTATTTCCTTAAGTACAAACATTTATTGCATGGACTATAATACGTTACCATGGCAACGATTCCTATATTAATGGTTACGCAACGGTAACGCGTAATGCATAAGTACAAATTATTTTCCCTAGCGTGCCAAAAGAAGTCCCACTTCAAAAATAAAATTAAATAGCCGCAAGTACCGGCTCGTATCAACACTTAACGCGATGGTATCTTACTGACCCATACATACTGGCATCCTTTTTTTGTCAGCCATAACTGCCCTATGCCACTTAGTTGTTATGGCCGTGAATTTACCGCTACAATCCTTCCATATAACGCTTAATTATCTGCTACAATTAATACTGTACAACTTGGACGTCCCTTCATAGACGGTACTATCGCATAATTCACGCAATTTTTCCTGACAATTCTTTAACGCCTTGGTACTCCACTTTCATAGTCAAAATCCAAAGATCCCAACGTACAACGCACCAAATCGTTCACTTCACCACCGGCATCATAACAGAACCCTTCGAGATCCCATGGTTCTTCTTCATGTGCTTCCTCTTGCTGTTCTGCGTTGCGTACGCTTTACCGCACACTTCGCACTTGAACTTCCTCTCGTTCGTATGCGTCGCCATATAATGTCCCAACATGTGGCGTTTGATGAAGAATCCCATACTGCAAACGGAACATTCATAAGGACGCTCCTTTAGATGGACACTGCGCATATGCAACACGAGATTCGATTTCAAATTGAATCGTTTCTCGCACATGTCGCATTTGATACCCTCAGCGTTGTGAACTTGGATCATGTGCCTGGTCTTCTGGTAGTAATTCTTGAACCTCGCCTTGCATATCTGGCACACACTATCGCCTGCTATACCCTTATGTTCCGTGTTAACATGAGCCTTCTTCTTTGATTCAGCAGCGAAGACCTGACCGCACTGCCGACAAGGGTAACTGGTCTTCTTCTTCCCATGCGTTGTCTCATGCCGGTTCAAGCGAAAACTGTTCACAAATCCGGCCCCGCATATCGTGCAAATGAAATTCCTGTAGTGAACGTTCATGTGCTGCATTAGGAGCTTCATGTTGTGGAAGACCTCGTCGCAGAGGCAGCAGTTGATCTGCTGTTCGTTCGTCAGCTTGAACGGCTGGAAGTAATCAGTGGCGCCCAAATAGTACTTCTTGTCGTGGTCCGCGACAAGATGCTCGGTTAAAGCTTTCAGATCGGCCATAGGTTGGTGACATATCGTGCATCTGAGGTCTACGACGTCCAGAAACGCTACGAAACTGGCCATGCCTGAACCGGCCTTGTATGAAGGTTTCTCTTTAACGTGGTCGTCGTGCGTATGTCGCCTCAGCGTTGCAGGGTCCGGGTAAGTCTTGAAACAGTAAGCGCATATATAACCGGCATCGTTTCTATCTTTAAATGGCGTCGCGTTCGAATATTTCAGTAGCGTGGTCAAATTGTGCCACTGTTTCTTCGCTTCCGGTATATGTTTCTCACGGTAAACGTATTTACTGAGGGTTTCCTGGTCCTCCAGTTCCTCCTTTACGGCACGTTTTCGTTTTTTAGCCGCACCCCTCTTGCCTATAAAACAGAGAAAATATTTTTTTTTCACTCGCGTCTTCAAACACACAGGACGCGTCCGTTTCGGATATGGCAATCGGTTTTTTCACGGATAAAACAAAAGAAGAGCGTGTGCTCACACGGCGGTAGAAGTGAAACTTTTAGGAGAATGAGATGAACACACTACGGATGTGGTAAATATTTGTTTTCGACATTATTTTGTATATAATTCTTCTGTCTGTATGCGCCTAAATTGATCCTAAACGGCTGGACAGACTTTGTTGAAATTATTTGTGTGTTCAGGTAGATTCAAGAATGGTTTAGATTCACAATTGAGCACAGTAGATGGCGCTGCGATCGACTTTTAGGATTTCTTTTATTATCAAGGCAGGACAACGTCTACCGGGTCCGCTAGTATATATTAACAATGTTAATAATACACAACACAGAATAATTTTTAAAATTGCACGATATTCACTACGATCCAATAGAAAAAACTGTGCTATAGATTTTGACGTTTCTCTCTCTCTCTCTCTCTCTCTTTGTATATATATATTTCGAGTATATTAAAATATACTGTCTCATTCTCTCGCAGCCTAAAACCTATATATACATTTATAGCTATCTGTTTATCGTTACACATATTCGTTTCATAAATCCAATTCACATCGTCACAAAAGAAGTTACATTAAAATAAACGACGAAATTATCAATAAAACCACCCAATTTTCAATATAATAATGTATTTATTACTCTGGTTATCTGTATATCCTTCCGTTTATTATATAGCATAATTCATGGTCAATTCATGTCAATAATAATGTAAAAAAAAATATATCATAAACCTCAAACGGACCTTCATATTTTAATGATTACAATTTATACATTATAAAAATCAATACTGATTTAATATTGTAACAATTTTGAAGGGCTTTGTGTAGTTTAATACATGCTGCGGTATTCTTAGACGACACCGTGTGAAGTAACTAGCTGCACTGCTCGCACTTACTTAAATCTAGTGAAAGCGAGCGAGCGTTTTCAATGGTGGTAGAGCCACGCTGAAACTATTACCGGTTTCAGCATGAATGGGTCGGCTCGCCCGGGGTAGTACCACCCTCTCATAGAAAACCGACGTGAAGTAACAGTGCTTGCATTGTTGCGTTTCGTTCGGTCAGTGAGAGCGCCGGAGACCCATCTCCCCTCCCCTCTCCTCTCCTTTTCCCTCCCCTAACCCTTCCCTCCGAAAGATGGCAACGCACTTACGACTCCTCTGGGGTTGTTAGTGTGCATGGATGGTGGTGATCACTTAACAGCAGGTGACCCACCTGTTCGTTTGCCACCTATGACATAAAAAAAAAAAAAAAAAGATATACATACAAGTATGTAGGTCTAGGTAAATTCGTTTAAAGCATACATATAAATTTGTAACAAACTATGGAAGTATAGTCAGTTCTTTTAAATAGAGTCCAAATCATTTTAAAGCATACGTAAATAGAAATTAGATTATTGATAATTCTGATTATAAAAAATGTGCCATGGTTTTTTAATTGTCGATTAAACTATGCACAACAAAAGAGATTTGACAAGTTTTAGGGATGATCTGTCAACTTTAAAACGTAGACGGTGTTATTTACAAAAAAATTGAATACGTATTGAACCCTGGCTTTAAAAAGGTTTCATATTATATGCACCGCGGTCGCTGAATGTTCGCCATCTTGCTCTTTTGTCTCGCTTTGGTTACGTTAGGTTAGACTTGTAAAAAAGGGATAACGCGAACTTGCCTCCGGCGAGCACTGCCCATTTATTACGAAACTTTTTTAAACCAAGTATTTAATACGTATTTACCTTTTTTAATAACACGAAGACTGTTCAAAAACCATAAAGGTTTGTATGGACAAACGAAGTAAATCTCATGAGGCATAGGTCTGACAACAACAAGTCTGTCACAACAGACTTTTGGCAGCATAAGCTTAAAAAGTAACTGATTCATTACAAAAATTTGAATAAAATAACAAATTATTCATTGTAAAATCATAAGCTTTATGTAAAATGTATATTTAAATTATTTCATAATTTGTACAAACTTTTGTTATTAAATTATGAAAATAGAATTAAAAACAACATCCGCCATTTTGAGATGCGAGTCTTAAAAAATCAGCCGAAGGGTTAAAATATTTTAAAAAATGTCTCGGACAGTAAAATGGATCTTAATCGCTTGGATACTCATGACGCCTCATTAGTAAATAACATTGTTGTCAGTCGTGTAAATTATAAACAAAATACGACTAGTTTATCATATGATATATCGATATAATATTTTCATAAAAAAATTATTAAAAAATAAACAAAAAGTATTAAAATCTGTAAAATAACCTCTCCATCTAAATATTTGTAACGAAAAAAATTTGTGTGGACTTATGTACACGCAAACTTTTGTTATTAAATTATGAAAATAGAATTAAAAACAACATCCGCCATTTTGAGATGCGAGTCTTAAAAAATCAGCCGAAGGGTTAAAATATTTTAAAAAATGTCTCGGACAGTAAAATGGATCTTAATCGCTTGGATACTCATGACGCCTCATTAGTAAATAACATTGTTGTCAGTCGTGTAAATTATAAACAAAATACGACTAGTTTATCATATGATATATCGATATAATATTTTCATAAAAAAATTATTAAAAAATAAACAAAAAGTATTAAAATCTGTAAAATAACCTCTCCATCTAAATATTTGTAACGAAAAAAATTTGTGTGGACTTATGTACACGCGTTAGAAGTTATACTTCTTTGGCGTAACAAGATAAAAATCTTTTCAAAAATTTTATCTTTCGCCTTATTCGCGTTTGTAGAAAAAACGACACTAACAATAGAAAAAAAAGGTATTTAATACATTGAAAGTTTTAATGCAAAGAAATACAAAGAAACAAAATGTTGACTATAGCTAACTTCAGGGTGTCGGTTTTTCGTGACGGAGTGCGCGCGCATCGTAAAAATTTACTCTCATCATTTTTCCTTAACGCGCCAAAAGAAGTATAACTTCAAAATGTAATTTCATTTAAATATTGCAGCGCTTCAAGCGACATCGTAGTAGACTGCAGCATAAACAACGCAAAACGAAAAAAAAATTAATGCGTGTAACCGTCACACGCGATGGAAGTAAAACTTCTTTGGCGTAAACATAACCAAAACATCTATTGTAATTGAATTCGTTACTTATCACATATATACATAATTAATTCCATTGTATTGCTTTATTATTAAATTTAATATTTTTTAATATTTTGTTTATAAATGATTTATAGACAAAATCAAAAATATTTAAAAACCGGATGGTACAAAAACATGCCGCCATATTGCCGTAACGGACTTCCGTTGCATTGACGTCCCGTTACCTCCTAGTCGAGTCTAAAGGAGTTTTACTTAAAACATTGCTTTCAGAAGAACTCGATTATGTTTTAATTGTAAATCACTAAAAATATTAGTATTTATTTATAACCGGAAAATTTTCCTACAGTAAAATAAAGTCAAATAGAAGAAAAAACCATTAACAATAAATTAATTTCCTCAGTCGATTGGCATTCGATACGGAATTACCTAAAAAAAAATGTTATTATTCCAAATTCATCTTCAACTCTTACACTTCATACTCGTATTGACATTAAAAAAGGTAAATATAGTAAATTTCTTTTGTATTTGTATTTCATAATATTACTCTCAAGTGACTGACTATTTGTCATTTAAAGTCTCGCAAGCATCCAATGAAAGTCAAAAATCGATTAGAAAATGTATGACACGTAATCCAAAGAATTTGAATTAGAAATTATGAACGTCTAAGAAAATATAACGAATCGCAAATAAATCTCACTCACTCTAATTAGAAGCATACATTTGTACGCATTTTGTTTCATGTTTAAAAGTTTACATTATGTATGGCCAATGACAGTGCTTCGGTAGTCCTGCTACAACTACTGTTGTAAGTATGGAATATTTATAAAATGGCGAGTGAAAAAAAATCGAGTAGTCTATTATCTTGGCGAATGAGAATGTTCAAGCAGTCAATTATCTATACTTATACACTGGAGAAATGGTGAACTACCATAGAATTCAGTTGTTAGAATATTTTATTTTCATAAATTAACCTGCATTTGCATCTAAATTTTGTAATTAAAGTTAAAGTGCCCAAGTTATCTGTCTTTTCGTGTCTATTTCTCACTTAGCATTTCTTAATATCTCTGACACACACACACACATATATATATAATAACTACCCTTCACTAAAGGTACAATAACTCTTTTTGTTTCTCTTCTTGTTCTTTCCTCTTGTTCTCTGCCGCAATCTCTTTCAACGTCATCTCTCTATTATCTATCAGATGCTTAACATCATCGAACTCTTTAAATATATCCAAGTCGTCTTGATGGAGACGTACGTGGCTCTTTAGGCTACACTTCTGCATGAAGGTCTTTTTGCATATCTCGCATTGATATCTCTTGTCGTCTTCGTGCATCCTTAAATGCTCTTTCAAGGTCCGGAGACGAGAGAAAGCCTTCCCGCAAACGTCGCATGAGCACATTTCGACGCCGTCATGCCTGGACAGATGATCGACAAGGCCACGCTTCGAGAAGAATTTCGCGTTACACTTGTCGCAGAAGAAACTCTTCTGCTGCAAGTGGTGGTGTTTGATATGGCGGTTCAATTCAAACTTCTTCTTGTACGTCTTGTTGCACGCGTTACACGGGTATATAATCGGCGTCTCGTTGTGCACTTTGACCAGATGCTCGCTTCGGTCGTAATAACTGACGAACACTTTAGGGCAGTGCGGGCATTTGTTCCTCAACCAACCGCCCTCGTGCACTCCCTTCTCGTGGTTACGCTTCTTCGTCAATGAAGTGTAAGTTTTACCGCAATACTCGCACGGGAATATCCCTTGAGCGTGGGTCTTCCCGTGCTTCCTCAAAGCCGCTATCGTTATATAACCCGCACCGCACTTCTTACAGCAATAATTCCTGTAATGGCTGCTCATGTGATGGTATAAATTCTTAAACGATATATGCACCACGGAACACACGACACACGTGAAGTTATTACCGTCGTCCAGACGAAAGGGGAGAATGATGTCTTTTATGTGCTTGTATATAGTCTTATTATGAACCGCTATCAAATGATCCTTGAGTTCGTTCAGATCTTTCATGGCGAGATTGCACACGGTGCAGTGTAGATTCGTTATGTCGACTTTTATCGGATTGTAACTGAGTTTATAATCGATTATCGTGTTGATTTTGTCCTTTTCGGTTTGCTGAGCGGTGTGATGGCGCAGGTCGTCAATAGTGGGGAAGGCCTTCGCGCAGTATAAACAGGAGAAACCGCGAATGGTTTTATCCCTGAACGGGCTCGCGTTGGAGTACTGTAGGATGGCTGTCAGGTTGACCCTGTGCTCTACGCGCTCCGGTGTGGCGCTTTCGTCAGATTTCTTTTTCTTTTTCCTGCGCTTTGGCGTGCCCCCATCCGTTCCTATAACAGAAACGAGAGCACATCTCAGTTACATCCGTCCATTTTCTTCTTAACGTTAACGCGACGTCTCTTCAAGGAATTACCTCAGCGCGGTGTTACTGCCGTATATATTTTATTTCTAACTGATTTCTCCTTTCACTAATTTAAAGCGCACACTATGTCCGATCTTCATTAGAAACGATTCATAAATTGTGTTCAAATCTTGAAATATTTGTGAACAAATCTCCAAGAAGATTCAACCGAGTGTGATGAGAGTTTAAATGGCAGATAGAGGATTTTTAAAATAGTTACATAGAGAAATGCCCTTAGATTTTTCCATAGGAGCTATAACTAAGTGGCAATGAACTTCAACAGAGGTAACTTAAAATCGACAAAAGGGTTTATTGAGATAAGTAGTAATGATAACCTTATAATTACAATTATAATCACATGATACAATACTATTTTTACGACAAGAAAATCGCGATTACATGTACTCACTAATACTAATAACAATCCGCTAGACTTAGCTACACTATATTTTGTATATAGCTGTGCCCAAGGAAGTGAATATTTTAAGTATGAGATGTTGTCTATTGAATTTCTTAGATTTATTCTTAGACATATCGCAAAGCTTTCTGTTTACGGTCTAGAAGTATATAGACATACCCTTAAACGTGGACAAAATGGATAAATGATTTAGCGTACAGCGTTCATGAAGAGCCCGATTTAAAATATCCGATAAAATACCGTGAAACATCTTCACCGATCCCTCAAACGATATAACGCCAGCGAACGATTAACACAAACAAATCGTGCTTGCCACTACGCTTGCAATACCTCCGCATTCACGCCTCCGCGGCCGGGCGATTTATTTCACTCCCGGACACTCCGCGGCCTTCCTCGGCAGTTTCTGAAGCATAGGTCTAATCCCAGGAGTAGAGCACGCGAGCATGCTGCTAGCGCTAAATAGTGACACCTCATTAGTTCTTTATACGCCCTACACGTCCAGAAACATACGGTAGGTATATAGGTCACGTAATGGACCTTTCTTTTCTTGTTTTATTTTGGTTAAATAGTCATATGCCAAATTGTCATCAGCAACCTACGCAAGTGTATCTCACCAACGTATACAGGTATGGTTAGCTTAACTCACATGGATAGCATAGATTCTCGTGGTATTATTCAATGCAAAACTGCCCGAACTGACGTTTAGCCACTTGTGTTCCCGTGAGCTAGTTGGCATACGGTAGAGTGGCTTAAACGCTCGCCTAAAAACCCTGAGGCAGTCGTTAAGGCCCGTCAGCCCCATTCTGGTTAGTCAATACGAAAAAAAAAACAGAACAGAAGTATTCTCGCTTGTATCGTCGAATCGTCAAATCAGTGTGGAATTGCAAAAAAAAAGAGTCTACCAAGCTAAACTGGATATCTCGGCCGACTATAATATTGTCGCGCTTGATAACAGTTCCATGAATTACCTGCCATTTTATACCTTCGTGAGATGGCGACATAACTGTTTAAACTACCTTACGATCTAAATTCCATACATTTTCTATTCGCAGTTTGCTCTAATGGTTTGTACCGATATTAGTATTACCTTATAAGTGGATTATATTAAAAGGATCTGAATAATAAGTAATAGGACAATAGTTTATATTGATCAGTATAAGTAAATATATTTACTTTGTTCATAATTTGTATTGACTACATAAAACATGTATTAGATTGCTAATTAGGTATTATTTCGTAAATGTTTTATCAAATAAATGAGAAGGCAAAGAGTGTCGTTACAGTATTCAGTCTTCCAATAATCTTGAATATAGTTTATTATAGTTCCCACGTCCATATCACCTTTTGTTGTTTCCATCCAAACATTACTTTTAGAGAGTTCCTTAATTACACAGCGGCCAAGTACAAGCACACTCAAACGACTTCTTCCAAGATATTATCGGTAAACAAAGGATAAAAGTAATCGATTGAATTGTAATATAAACCAAGTCGCAGCAAACACTCTGGGGTCGTGTAAAAGGGAATTGCACCTTTCCTTTGGGGACATTTTTCCAAATTATATCTTCTATCATGACAGAATCATGGCATCAGAAGATGGCACGGTGGCTTTTTCGCCCGTCTTGCAATTCTTCCCCTTCAAAATCCAAAATATCATATACTCTGTGAGGAGAGAGGAAAAGTCGGATACTTATCCAGTACTTTTGTTAGATTTATTAAACTCTTCTTTAATTTTTTCCGAGCGGGACTTCCTTCCGGAATATCATCTCTATAACTCGTATAACAAGATTTTTTAAAAACTATATAAGCCAGGTTTTCCCAAACTGGGTTCCGTAGAACAGTCATCGGGGTTCCGCCAAAATTATTTATTAAAAACATATACATGTCAAACTTGGAGTAGTCCGGTGAAGGTGTAAAGACCCTGTAGGGTCAATAGCGTAGTCAGTTCGAGAAAAAAAAAGGTCAAACTTGGATGCTATACTCCAGATATACGCATACAATTGTCGGACATAATACAGAACTATAAAACAATTATTCTTAAAATAGTTAAAGTTAAGAATAATGTGCTTCAGTTATATTGCACTTTTTTTTAATAATGTTCTTATATAAATTTCAGTGTAATCATTTGTTAAAGATTTGGGTTGCATAAAATAAAAGGTATTTGGTTGGTCTTCAGTTATCATCAAAGTTTAGGAATCCCTGATCTTGTTAGAACATTGAGATTATCACTATACACTTGTGATATTGTTATCTACTCGACAATGGTAGTACTATGGAAATGGAAGATTGGTTACCAAAAGTGAAATTAAATTAAAGCGGAGGACAAATACTGAGGACAACTGTCCATGTGATTTGCAGGCAGACTGTTAATATTTAGAAGTAATACAGAGAGAAATTCATTACCAAACACGGCTTTCGACGATTCATAGCCGAGGCTTTAATCGTGTATGTAAATATATAAGCTTTTAGTAACAGGCTACGTATATAACCGAATAGTGAGAGTCTCACTATCCGGGTAACAAAACGAGTACCAAAAAAACGTAGCAAAAACAACGCCATTTTCTTCACGGTATAAAACATAAGTGGTCACCATTAACGTTCCTATAATTTCCTACAAGTCAATGGAACATCATTAGGTGAAAAGGTTTATTAGAATTCATCGCAGAATTATTAACAAAGACTGGTTAAATCAGTCCATGAGGGAAATGATTTGTACAAACGTAACTTCGTTGAAAAAATGAATCACATATTCTTAACGAGCATGCCTTATAATACTAAAGACGGTATTGCAATCTTAAACAATGCAAAAACTTTAACCCGGAAAACACCATTGCCATTCAAGTTCAACAATTCAATTTTGTAGGTGGTACATCCACGCTGATGGTATTACTGGTTTCAGCATGAATAGGTCGGCTCGTCCGGGGTACTACCACCCTCTCACAGAAAATCGACGTGAAGTAACAGTGCTTGCATTGTTGCTTGCGCCGGATACTCAACTCTCCTCTCCCTTCTCCCAAACACAGGCTGGCAACGCACTTGCGACTCCTCTGGTGTTGCAAGTGTCTATGGACGGTGGTGATCACTTAACATCAGATGACTCACCTGTTCGTTTGCCTTCTACGATATAAAAAAAACATTGAAATTGAATAGTCAAAGATAAAACCTTTTAACAGCTACGTTAGAGAATGTAGATTCGCAAAGTCTTATTCTAGAACTTTCGATGAAGGAATACATTATAAAATTAACCACAGCACGGTGACAGGTACCATCTTCTGATGCTTAATATAATAAAGCAAAAAAATTCAAGTTGAAGTAAGCGTCAAAACCTATTGAAAATTATTTCGATAAAGGAAAACACCCTGTGATATAACCCTTATGGCGAACGTCAAGAATCACCCTCAACCTGGATAATCCACTACCGAGCACTGATCGACGTATTCCTACAGTTCAACATTAATCCCACTGCTGAGTATAAATTGTTACCATCATAGAAACCAATATAGTTTTACTCATCAAAAGTCGCTGTGTTGAAATTCTGACGACCGCTTGACTATACATAAAATTATTTCTTGGAATGCTTCAAGAGCGTGTTTAAATTTTGCAATACCGTCCGTCGGCTTAACACTAGAAATTTCATGGTAAAACTGTACATTGATAGATATTAGAAATGCTCGTATTATTTGATAAAAGGAAATTACTATCGACAATAAATGGTTTTCGTCCTGAACTATAATTCTTTTATTCATAATTTGGTTCATACATCGTTCGTAACTACTATACATATTGTGAAAAATAAACCAAAATGAATGAAATCTTTAATAATTTATATCTCGAGGGATCATTGATGTGAGAAAGGTTAGCATCTATAAGTTAAAAAAACTATCACCGATCACCTACACCTAAAATCGTTGTGGTCTAGTGGTTTGACTGGTGGAATAGCAATCCGATGTCCGCAGGTTAGAACCTTGATACGTCCCAACAAATTTTCCGGAATTCCCGTACACTTACTAGTTTATATTAGTAACGCTATCGGCTGACGGTGAAGGAATACATCGTGAGGAAACCTGAACCTGTTGAAATGTTCTTATAGTATTTGTGTATGTGAAGAAACATATAGAACTGGATTTCTTAGCGTTTGAAATCACCAATACGTCACGGGTTGGCTTGGGGGGTGATTATGCCCATATCTTCCTTCGGGAAGAGGCTATGTCCCTGAAGTGGATTTCTTATCAAGTGGTTGATGGTGCTGATGAATCACTAACAGGTGTGTTTCGTAGGCTACATTAAATAATAAAGCCTTTTTTATTTCCGAATATGCTTCAAAGTTCATGAAACAAGATATTCTTAAAATGGTTTGTCTACTAAATAATATCTCGCACTTCGGTGTGCCTCTTGGCATAGGCCTCCTCCTACTCTCTCCATTACGGCTACATTAAGGGGACAACAACTAATGGGTACTAGAGATATTCTCATTTAACAGCGAGTGGCATTGTTTTCAAGATGCTAAAATATAAAGACGGATAGACATGTATTTTGTGAATTGAGTAACTGTAAATATCTCATTTATCTATACTAATATTATAAAGAGGTAAAGTTTCTGATGTTGTGATTTTGTGACGTTGTAGGGGGTAATCTCTGGATCAACTAAACCGATATTGAAAATTCTTTTACCAATAGAAAGCCACGTTATTTGTGAGTGTCATAGGCTATATTTTAACCCGAAAAATTAAAAGACTTTTCTATGGTAGTCGGATTTGAAAAGTAAGTCGAAGAATAAACTGTTGAACGAAAACGTTTCTTACGAAAGCTGCCTTAACGATTAGAAGTATATGATTGGTTTTAGAGAGGTTGTTGAGCTTGATAATGCCTACAAAAAAGTCAGCGACAGCATATATCTAACTTCAAGGTTTTTATTATTATCAGGGCGGGACAACGTCCGCCGTGACGGCTAGTAAATAATAAAACAGTACAGGTGTAGGTACAGTATGTAGTACAGTAGTATACGTCTCGATACAGTACACAGGGTACAGTCATATGACGAAATAGGTGAAGAAACCTAAAATTGCCAATATTGCAATACACGATTTTTGTAAAATGAGGGACTACATTTTTATGCAAAGGTATAAACTTAACGAAAATAGTAAAAACTCTATTAATGAAATTAGTACAAAGAACAGTAGCTTGAAAGAGCAACTTTCTGAATGTTACCTACAAAAATGTGCCTAAATGTTTTCACCTATTGCAGTACTATCATCTCGCTATATTAAAATACGTTAGTAACTCTATAGAAGTATTACATACGAGGGTTACATCTGGTATTTATTGCTTGAACGAGCTACTTCCTAAATTTTGCCTACACAGACGTGCCTAAATGCTTTCAGTTATTGTTGTAATATCATCGTGGTACTATAAATTACGGTACAGTTGTGTATCATATGCAACATCTAAATAACGTGACATATCAGCATTTCTAATAACTCTCAAGATGATGTATGGCTGTGCGTGCACGCGACTTCTATTATATTAATATTGATATATTTTGTATTAACGTTACGGAGAATTGATTATTATTGTTACAATTAAATAATATAGAATGAAATCCTTTATTAATAGATTCAAGTCTGTGCGCTAAAAGTACAACTAATGTAACAACATTTCCTGTTTTTGTTGTCTCAGATACTTAAAAAATACTAAAAACATCACTTTTCTTTAAACAAATGCAAATCTATGGAGAAAATATATCTGTCATATTTTGGGTTAAAAAAATTGTCACATTAATCTTGATTCAATGAATATATTATTGCTATTTGAATTTGTGTGATAACCTTTTTTTTTAATGACTAAGGATTTAACTTTGCACATATAGTCACATTCATTGAAATATGTTAGAAAGTTCTAAAAAATCGCGAAGCAATCTAAACATAACGATACTTGCGAAAAATGTTATCAATCTTTAATTTCGTACAAATAATTTAAATTCCCATTAGAAAAATGAAAATAGATCCATCCTGAAAGGTTTAAGAGCATAACAAACAAGTTATAATCATTTCCCGTAACTTAAAATCACGAGCGACTATAAAATAAGTAATTTTAGCATTTATTAATACCGTATTGTAAAAGCTAGAAACATCCCGAGGCAATTAAAATAAAATAAAACAATAGAAATATCCCATTGGAAATCCCTAACAACATTCTCAAAGAAGAAGACCCTTTATAAGTAACATAAACGATTTTAGAATTCAGTAAAGCGTTCGACAAACTCGGTCCAAATTCCAAGTCATTCAAGTTTTCCATAATCCACTACAATTCTCATCCAATAGGCAAATATGCCATGTTCTTTCAGTTCGAGTATAACGATTTACAGTGCATTCATTCATAGAACTGCTTTTCCACGTCATAATTTCTTACATCTCTTCTATCTTCTTTCCTCGCATTTGCTTCATTTACATTGAAAATAATATTCTTCTTGACTACTCCAGCGTTTTCGTCTTCCATTTCTTTTAAATCTATGTAAAATCTCCAGTCACTAATATTACCAAACGCAATTTCAAATTACATTCCTCTGGTGTACCACAAGGGTGCATTCTGGGTCACAAAGTCAATTTACTATTTCGACACCATACGTCAAAAGGCAATTTCAAATGACATTTTTATAGTGTCCCACAAGGATGCTTTCTGGGTCATAAAGTCCACTCATAATTTCGACAGTATAAACCAATCTGTACACAGCCTTAAACGTAAATTGATAATTGTTAAAAGGAGATGCTTCAGTATCCCTACCTACATCTGATCCTTGTGCCAAGACGATAGGCAATTTTTAAGTCGAGTGCACACACAAGTCATAATCATTACGGTATAAAACTAATTAACTTACGTTTAGTTGTGCTGGTGTCGGCGGATTCATCGTTAGCTTTTGACTTCTTGGCACGCGAAGTGCTCGCTTTAGCGGCTGCTGCACGTTTCTTAGGTTTCGATTCCTCAGTACCCTCTTTTTTAATAGGCATATCAAACTCTGTAAATGAATATATGATGCTAGTATAAATAATGGATAAGTCACTTTTTATATATATATATATATATATAACTAGCGGGCCTGGCGGACGATGTCCTACCCGCCCTGATAATTTAAAAAAAAAACCTTGACAAATTACATACTTAAACCTTTCTCATGAATCACTTTACCTACTGATGAAAACCAAGTTTATCGCAAACAGACAGACAGACAGACAGATGTGGCAGAGATCTTTGTTTTATAACATGTAGCGATTGTTGGTGACATATAATGATCAAGTAGCATCTGGAAGACATGACCAGTTGAGGTAATATTTACAAAAACCCAGTGAACCTTTAGTTGATGAAATTCGATCTTAATTCATTTTTTTTAATTTTATTGTTGAAGAAATAAACTTTTTCAAAAATATGTTACTGTTAAAACTAAAGCGACTGATGCGATGACTCAGAAATTAATACTAATAAGTTCTATATCTTTAGACTTAGATGGAAATAATAACTGCTGAATCAGTTAGTTCTACTCTGATTGAAAAAAAAATTTAGAACATGTAACAAAAGTCAATCAGAATAAAAATCTTTGACCGCAGACAAACTTTATTATGCCATTTCTATTCATCCTTCGACCTATTATCACATAACAGAATGAGATACATATAGCTTGTTTTGCCAATCAATAATTATCATTAGTATTAAGCTTCATTGAAATCAAGCATATCACGTCTCAGTAAAAAGTAATAAACACTTATTTTGTTCAATCAAATTCAGTACATACTGTATTAATAACTCTAAAAACGTGATATACTTATTTATCTCATGTTACAGATACTTTACTTTTCTTGATTGTTATTCTTATAAAACCCTGTTAAATTTCACTGTTGTTGTTCACTTGACTAAATACATATTAAACAAGATTAATGTAAAATCTATAGATATAATAAGATCGTAAATCTAACACACTGCACTTTTTAGATTTTAATAAATTATATACCTAAACTATCGTCATGAATCACTTTATCTACTGGTGAAAACCGCATGGAGATCCGTTCAGTACTTTTTGAATTTATCGCCAACAGACAGACAGACAGACGCTGTAGCGGAGTTTGTTTTATACTATGTAATGATAAGTAATAAAATACATTTCAATCATTTTTAGAAATGCCGGTCTGTCTGTCTGTTTGTATTACCACGCATCACTGCTCAAATACTGCGTTAATAATGACACCTTTTCAAGAAAATCATAAAGCATATTTATTTTTTTTATACTACGTCGGTAGCAAATAAGCATGCGGGCCGCCTGATGAAAAGCGGTCACCGCAGCCTATGCACGCCTGTAACATCAGAAGCGTTACATGCGCGTTGCCGACCCTTAAGTAACCTATTTATTTTCCCCTAGAAGCACCCCATACTGTAGTCTCTAGGAAAAACTTCAGCAGGGAGCTCATTCCACAACCGGATCGCTCGTGGAAGGAAACCCCTTTGAAACCGGACAGTCCGAGACCATTTCGGTTCCAATGTATGGGGATGAATTCCCTGCCGACGACGAGCAGTGCGATGGTGGAAAGCAGCTACAGGTAACATTTTATTAAAGTTATTGTAAGTTTCACGATGACGCAACTTAAGTATGAGAGTTAAAGTACTTAGACTTGACACATTCAGATTATTAGTTACTGTTTTGTACATCAGGTTCTACACAGACGAAGTCACGGACACCGCTAGTGTAACAAATAAAATAAAATGAATGAGAGCTTGATGCACTCACCTGGTCCAGAAAAACCATCGTCTAACGATATATTGTCATCTGATTGGTTATTCTCGTCTTGCATTTCCACCTTGACGACTGTGGCTAAACATGACAAACATGAAGAATGAAAATCAAAAGGATTTAAGTACCACATTCATATTATTAACGAGATATATGAGTCATTACAGTTAAAAATAAAATATATCCAATTATAGCTGCTAATAATTTTTACTTTGCATTTCAAGATCTTAAATCGGCTGAGTGCCTTAAGGCGACTTAGTAGTCGGGTGAAGCTGTTAAGACAACATTTGCCTTTGACAACATTGACCTTGCTGAAAGTTTCAAGATCTTCAAATTTTGTACATATAAAACATGAATACCATAAAAAATAAACTCAAAACCTTATGAAGGTCAAAATTTCAACTTAGCTCTCAGTATAAGAGCTGAAAATCTTAAAAAACTTACACATGTTATATAAAACATTAAAATTGGATTTAGCTTATTTTTAAATATACTCATATATACATATATCTTTTGCTTATACTTTGTAGGTTTTAGCATTTCAGATCACAGCCCCATCTGATGCTAAATGCCAACGTGATTTAATATGGTGATTAAGCTGGACACTCTCAAGATGAACTACCAGAACATATCAACAGATGCATGGCTGCTAATATATTTTCAACTGGAGGGTGCTAACACATTCTTATTTTTATTCCAAAACGTGTACAAGTTAACATTAGAGGAAACAGCAGATGCAATCTTCTTTCTAAAGGTAACAGAATACAATACTATAGTCTCTTTATGAAACAAAAGTGGTAAACAAGCCTTCAGTCCATTTGATGCTAAGAACCTGTCGAGATGTGGTGTTTTGATGAGACACTCGCGCATACTCGAGATACTTGATCTACATATATCCTGTCCGGATGGTGTGGTGCATTTCCTAACACGCGCGTAAAACGCGTCGAATGAGCGAGACTCTCGCCTCGATTTACTCAAGCCCCATTGCTGCGTCCAGTACTACGCGCGAGTCAGTGGCGAGGCGTCATAGTCGTCAGCCGTCTATCCATACAACGTATCCCAGCGTATGCGACGTTTCCTAGGGTGTACTCGCGCGTAAATCGCCTCATCTGGACAGGCTCTTTGCCATCAATGTATATTAACTCTTCAGCTGATTTTTTAAGACCCAGATCTCAAAATGACAGATTGCATTTTTAATTTTTGTATATTTCACATCATCCTAAATTCTAAAGTTCATGGTTCAGTAAAAAAAGAGTTCCTACAAATGAAACAATAATTTGAAAACACATTTTACATAAATATTATTGGTGTTATTAGAAAAAAGTTAAATACGTACTGAATACTTGCTTTAAAAAGGTTTCATATTAAATTCACCGCGCTCGCCCGAGGCAAGTTCGTATTATTATTTATCGCGAGTCTAACCTAACGCAACCAAAAAGAGCAAGATGGCGAACATTCTGCGACAGCGGTGCATTTAATACGAGACGATTTTTATCACACTTTTATTAGCTTCACCTGTATGTATGTATGTATATTTGTAATGAATCCCTTTGAGCTCGATTTTGTCCTATTTTGAAAGATCAGATTTAATTCAAACTTTGCACACCTGTCAAAGGTCGATGACAATACAATAATCGGAAAAAAAAGTTCAAAAAACTTAACTAAAAAATGAAAATGCATTACTGCATGTTAATATCAGCACCTTCAGATATCATTTTTTTATCACTTTTTACAAAAATATACATTTATTTCTAATTTACACTATTCTTAATCCAAAGTTATTAAATTTTATTTTGTGTTTTTTAGTTGGATTTTTTATGAAAGCCTGTTTTTGTCCTTTTTTTTAACTATTATTTATTTAAGCAAGTATTCAATACGTTTTTTCCTTTTCTTTTAATAACATTGTATGATTTTACTATATGTAATTTGTTGTTTTTCAAAATTTTGAGCGAAATCAAGTATTTTTTAGAAGCTCATGCTGTCTGATGACCCGTGCCTCGTGAGGTCTACATTTCTTTATGCGGAGCTTAAAACTTTATAGTTTTGGACAGTCGAAGGCCAACCATAATCTTCCAGTTAGAATAATGAAACAACATACTGCAACACTGCAGCAAATATGAAAATAGCAGAACTTACGTTTAAAAAATTTAATTTGTAACTGCTTTTTAAAGTGATCCTCTGTTTGAAGGACTTGTTTTTTGAAGTTACATGCATTTCGTAGTTGGGTGATACAAACTTCACATATACTGCCGTCGCTGTCCTCTGTCGCGCTCAGCTGAAAGAAAACAAACTTTAGACCATACAACTGCACTAAATCTTCTTTAGCTCATTTACATGTATGTATGTATATCAACGGGAGAAAGTGAAAATGTTGTAACTTGCATTTCCAACTAAATCACTTTTTACCATATTCTTGTATAAAAAATATCATTTCAAATGGTATGCGTCTCACTTTCCTACAATTAAATTTTCCATCGATACAAATTTAGTTTTTTCCCTAATTTTAGCACTATACTTAAAAAAATGTTATCTTTTAAATAGTTTTTTGGCTCTGGTGTAAAGTGAGGATTTTTCTAGTTACGACAATCCCGCTTTCTTCCGTCGATATATATAACATATATGTGTGTTAATATATACATATATTAGTTTTCGACAAATATATAAATTGATTACGAGTTTTCATCTATACTAATTTATAATATGAAAAATAACTCTCTTTCTATCTTCACTAACTTATATCTCCCTCTCCACTTCCGTTCGCATCGCCCGATCACACTTTTCGTAACACTCTCGTCACGCATCCACCAGCTTAATCCCCAAGTGTACGTAAAGAGGTTTTGCCTCAATAAAAAAAATTAGGAGCTCAACCCTTATAGGAATCTAATTTGTACGTGTCTTATATATTTTCTTTCCTATTTTGTTAAAATTATTGTTTTCATAATTAGAGAAATATAAGCGAGACTTCTGGATATTTCTAAAGTCGGATACATAGTTTGTTTGTCGCATCACTGATTGTAAATACATAGTTGCATTAAGGTCATACTGCAACATAATGATATAGAAAAATGCAATCTATAGCGTATATATTTTACATATAAGCTAAGCTATACTTCAAAAAAGTGAATAAAAATAAATGAACATAAAACTGAGTAAACGAAATAATAAAAGAAGCAATACTAATGTATCCAATAAGATGGTTGTATAAATAACAAATGACTTACATCAATATCAAAACACTCTTTTAACATTTCGCCGTAAACTTCTTCATCTCCCATCCATTGATAAGAACGTTTGATATCTTTGAAAGCACCTTCGGAGGCACAACAACGGCACATGCCGTTAATCACTGTTGTTTCCATCACGTTCACGAATTTGTCACACCATTTATACACTAAAATAACGTTGTTAGTTCTTTGAGAAAATCAATAGACGCTAATCGACAAAGCACCGCCATTTGCTTTTCTAACTTTCTCGTCCTTTTAATTTGTTAAAGCCACAAGATACATGTCTTTTAAGTTTAGATTAATGTTATTGTGATTACAATAGTCTAAAGCTGCCATGTGCTACTAAGTTGTATTCCATTTTTTAACTTCTGTTATTAACTTCGATCAACAATAACTAGATAAAGGGTCGGCGCGAAAAATACGTCTAGGTAAATAAGAGCTCACTTGAAATGAACTTTAAACTATCAAATAATATCAAATTTTGAACAAAGTTACCGATTTTAAACCTGTGTTACAAAATATGTTTGGCCTCGTCACGCACAATAACGGGAGAACGTACTTTATTCATTACGTGTTAAGGTTGAATTCACAATAAATGTTGCTTATGTTGTCATTTCATTTGTGAGGGGAGTAATTTATCACTTTGCTCGTTTTATCGTAAGTATTAGATAATATTTTGAACATTTGTGACTTTATTACTAGGTGATATGGTTGTAATTAAGTTGAACTTAAAACTTTTTTCTCCCTTTCTTAGTAAACAAATAACTACACATAATTATATATTTACACGGACAGATTTTAGCTTCAATTTTGTACGTGACCCTTTATCTAGTTATTGTTGATCGAATGTTATTACTGAATATTTTTTACTTATCGCTGCTGTCTGAAATTAAAGGATTCTAAATTATTCCAGTCAAAAATATAAAAAAACGCAGCAATTCTAGAGTCCAATGCTCCTTAAAATATTCAAAATTAAAGTAGTTTTTAGGATCATGTCAGGAAAGTAATAAATTAATACTACTGGGCTATAAACATCTTTAAGGTTGTTTTATTTTCTAAGATTAAATTACCGTTTGCAAATATGTCAATATACTAATGCTTTAATGTAGGTATTAGTGGGATCATATTATTTTGTGTTCAATTTAATTTAAGTTTAATTAAATTTTATTAATTAATTAATTAAGTTATTTAACGATTTTGACAGTATTGAAGTTTGAAGAACAGTAAAAATAAAACGAACCAGGCTTAAGAAACATGCATCGAGTGGGCATAACACTAAAACAAATTGTAGCTGTCAAATATCAGCTGTCATACAAAAATGTCAGAAAGGGTAAATTTGTACCTACGGAAAAGTTGTCCGACGACCCGATAGTTTTTCGCCTTTTTATACTAATTTCTAAAGAGCAGTGTGATAATGTCGCCGGGTTCAACATGTAGGTGCTGTATGACACGACCTCCAGACAAAGATCTCAAACGTGTATATAAAACGTTAGGCAGTTCCGAAGTCTACGCTGATATGCTCAAAGATTGCTTCGAGATACATGTAATTATCCTTGTTATTATACATATATTTAATAGCCAATAGACTATAAATATAATAGTGATAGCTATCTATATAATCATGAGTGTTATTCTGCTGTGGGATACGGAATTAATGAATTTTGCATTAAAACTTTGTTTTTATTTTTATTGTGGTATAGGTAAGTGCGTATAACTTCTAACAGTGTTTATTATGTTACAATAATAATAATTGATAAAATATACTTAAATAGGTGTAGGTAGGGTACCTTTATCTTTCAATGCCTACTAATTGTTGTTAGTTAAATAATGGGGCTGCATTAGATATTCGTATCCTGAAATAAATGGCGAGGGAGGGAGCGGGCTGACTACCCCTCTACACCACTTCCCCGCTGCGGAAAGTCAAAGTTACTGAGATATTCATGATCAAAGTTTTGAGATTATATCACCTCCGAACAATCATTGGTAATTTTGTATTAATACAGTAATCACGTATAGTGTCAGGCAGGAAGTGCAGCCATGCAGTCAGGATTGGCAATAAATACTCCGTAGATACTGTCACTATTTATTTGGCCAGAGCTTCGCCTTACAATAATTGGTACATAAGAAGTGCGTAGATATCACAGACATCTTGCCTTTTAAAGGCCCATCTATATAAGTCAAAGCGATTACTATTTATACATAATTCCGCAAAATAGTTTAAGTAACACATAAATAATAAAGTATGAACAAATTAATGTTATTTAAGCTATACAACAATTTTATATAATTATCCTTATTTATGTATTTCTAATATGGTTAGTAATCTGTTTTGACATGTCGATCAGCGACATCTAGCCTTTCATGGCCGAACTATGAAGTCATAGAATATACTATTTATTATTCATAATGAATAGTGAACAATTATAAAACAACAAAATTGTAATATTATAAACCTTAAAAATGCACATCTGAAGGAAAAATCACATTCCATGGCATGTAACTTCTAACACATGTAAGAAAACATTTCTCTGCAGGCTGAGGGGTTTGTCTTTTGAAAGGTTTAAGCAACCTTTTTTTTATTAACTTTTATTAATGTGTGTGGGTAGAGTGGGTTATGTCAGACCCAGACTCCCACAGACTAAAACCCCATGGTGTACCATCCGACCATATTGCTGGGGCGGCAAGGGATCGAACTATGCTAGTCCTCTTGGATAGCCGCCCCAACTGTCCATTTGGCAGAAGGTGCCTCTCTATTCTTCCTCGCTGCCGAGTGTAGTTTCGGCCAGAACGCGGCACTGTGCCTCCCACGCACCACACTCAGACTCAGTGTGTTACACCATCATACCACACGGTAACAGCCAAGTTGCAACATAATATTCAGGGTTTACTTGTAACCATTGCGACACCACCTGCACCTGCACATCACGCGACATGAGGCGACAAGTACGGGGAATTGGACCCTCGTCACCACCCTGGGTTCGTGAGGCTGACCTCATGCATTGAATCAGAGTTGAAGCCACTATTCATTCGAGCGGTAGTCACATCTCTTAGGTTAGGTTGTAGATTAGGTTGGACTCTCGGTTCAGACTTCGAACGGTAGTGACTTCTTCTAGACTTAGTACGGAGCTATTAGTTCATACCTCGAACAATAGTTACCTTTTAATGTTAAAGTTAATATAAGTAAAAGTGTATTCTTTTGGTATTAAAAATTTATTATTAAAAGTGCATTTTTTTCAATCTCACCGAGGCGCCCTACATAATTAGTGTGCTTATAAAATCATAATAAATAGAAAAATAAACATATCAGGTGAAATTGTGATCAGATGTTAAAACCTCATCATCTTATCTCACCTAAGTAGAGCAACACAACATGTATATCATGTTGTGATATACAATTTTGCTTAATTTTTACGATCACCTGCCTGCCTGACAACAACCCTCCTTGGGATTATTTAAATACACCACTGCCCATATGCCCATGATTATCAATAATTAATATTATAAAAAGGTTAAGTTTGTGACTTTGTAGGGGGTAATCTCAGGAACTACTGGTCAGATTTGAAAAATTCTTTCAGTGTTATATAGCTCATTTATTGAGGAAGGATATAGGCTATCATCACGCTAAGACCAATAGGAGCCTCTGCTCCTAATAAACTAATGAAGAATGTTTCAAAATTAGGAGAGAAGAGAGAGAGAGAGAGGCTTCGGCAGAGACTAGTTGTATATAATCATGAGGTCTTATAGGTAGATCTTTTAGCTTTACAATTTTTCTGCAGGCTTTACCTTTGGTAGGCTATTTATAGTGTCCCTTTATGTTAAAAGTATAAAAAAGTTTGCTTGCCTGTATAGTAATTAATAAAATAGAAAAAAAAAATGGTTACAGTTGACAATTGGAACAGTGGATGGTGACAATGGTATATGTGAAGTTTGTATCACACGGCTACGAGATGCATGCGACTTCAAGCATCAGGTGCTGCTCTGTCAGAAACACTTTCAACTCCGATCTACATGTCTGGTCAAAGGTAACAGAACTTCATAATTCTCTTCATATGAATATTCTGGGGTTTTGTGGACCTTAACCGCAGTAACAATGCAAGTCTGGTATGGGTTTAAGAATTAAGATAATATGCTACACACATCAAAAAGGTCTAAGCAACATGCATGATATTACAAATTTTTCCCATTTATATTA
This sequence comes from Antheraea pernyi, assembly GCA_015888305.1. Classification (NCBI taxonomy): domain Eukaryota; kingdom Metazoa; phylum Arthropoda; class Insecta; order Lepidoptera; family Saturniidae; genus Antheraea; species Antheraea pernyi. Next base: position 72,887 of record MU158942.1, read on the forward strand.
ATTAATTTCTAAGTATTTACTCAAATAAAGTGCATAGGTAAGTAAACTTTTTTGTTATTGATGACATACTGGCTGGTTGTAAAAAAAAAAATTGATTATATTTTGTTTTTTCATAAAATTCAAATGACTGCAAATTCAACAAAATTTGTTTGAATTTAAGTGCGTTTTAATTGCTAGTTTAATCTTGATTTTATAATTTTACCAACCATTTAAATAAAGTTAGCGACAAAATTGAATTATTAGATATTCTTTACGTCATGAAGCGACGTCATTTGATGGCAGATGAAATGCAAAGAGCTGTAGGGATGTTGCAAGCGGGAAGTAATCAATCTCAGGTACCGCGACATTTTGGCATTCATAGAAGTGTTATTTGTCGTCTTTGGCAGCGCTACAATAATACAGGAGAACCCGCTGAACAGCATCCAGGCCGTAAAAGGAGTACAACCACTCGGCAAGACCGGTACATACAACTGACTGCAAGACGCCAGCCGATGTTAACCGCTCGAGAGATAAGTTTGAGGCTACAAATTTCAAGTGGTGTTGATGTAAGTCCTCAAACTGTGCGAAATCGACTGCATGAGTACGGCCTACGAGCTCGACGCCCAATCAGGTGCCCACCGATACGTCACGGGAATCGCGCTCGTCGATATGAATGGTGTAGAGAACGCATAACATGGACCCAGGAACAATGGGATAAAATTATGTTTTCCGATGAGTCGCGATTCGGGTTTAAGCCTGATACAAGAAGGGTGCGAGTGTATCGTCGGCCCGGAAATACTGAAAGGCTCAGGTGCATTCAGGAAGTTCATCCATACAAGGGCTCAACAGTTATGTTATGGGCGGGTATTATGAAAGAACAGCGAACTGAGCTCGTTTTTGTAAATGGAAACATGAATGCTGAAAATTACATTGAGGATATTCTCAGACCTTATGTCTACTCATTTGCACAAACCTTTGGCTCCGATTTTAGGTTAATGCATGATAATGCGCGTTGACATACAGCTCGGCGAACCAGTGAATACTTTGCAACGGAGAACATCCGGGTATTGCCCTGGCCTGCACAATCGCCAGATCTCAACCCCATCGAGCACGCATGGGACATGCTCCAGAGACGTGTTTTGAAGGACTTGGACGGAGCGACAACAACCCAACAGCTGAAGGATTTGCTACAATTCCATTGGGAGCGAATACCGCAAGATTACATAAACAGTCTCATTAATTCAATGAATAATCGTTGCCGACAAGTTCTGAATAGCAGAGAAGACCATACTTTGTATTAAATTGTTCTATTCTTTCACAATAAATACATTTTGTTTAGAAATTTCATTTTGTAAGAAAAAAGTTTAGTTTCTTATGTATCTTAGTTTCTACAGTATATTCTAATATTGTTCATTTCTGTTATTAAAAGAACTTATAAAGACAACAGCTGTTATTTTTACATCATAGAACCCTAAAGATATTATTTTAAAAATAAAATACAACGTTATAATGTGAAGAACCATCCTAAAATTTAAAATAGTACATGTTGCTTAGACTTTTTTGATGAGTGTATTAATTTATGTTATTTAAAACTGTCTGATTCCTGTGACTTCTTTTGTGTTTCCCTATGCATACACTCCACAGCCTTTACCCATACTTTTCTGTGTCAAGAAATTACACAATATTGAATGCGTACTGCTTAGAAAATTCATAGATTCTTGAAAATGTAACTACTTTTTTTTTCTTAGTCTTTGGCGTCTGTGCAAAATTCCACAATTCTGCCAGTGTCATGTAGCGTTTTTTTTATTAAATCCAAAGATAATAAATCGACAAAAGATTAAATTTACAATAACTTATGATAGAGTGTACCGATTTTAATAAAACAAAGGCTAAGTTATTCCTGAGAATATGTTTTATGTGAAGTGGTTTTATTGTGAAACCAGTACTTTAGCAGTGATGCGTGTTCATACAAACGGACAGACAAACAAACATTTTTTTAAATGATTGAAAATTATTGTAATCGTAAAAGTACAGGCACGTTAGACTTACATTCTTGTTATATGTTACATATAAGATATCTGTTGAGTACAAATGAGCTATCATTCTTATTTCTTTTTCTATATATAAATGTTCTTTCTGTGTTATTAATATTTGTATAATGATCGATTTGAATTTAACTGCCATTAGTATTATTATTACTGTAATATTATATTACACGGAACACAGTTACAAAATGTTAAATAAAATGTGTAATGACAATTAATAATGTATGGGTAAAAGTGCCGTAATTACGGCACGCACCGCCTACTAATTGTAAGCACAAAAATGTACATAGAAACCAGGACGAAGTGCGTTCAAAATACACATAAGAATTGTTGAGATATGTATGCTTGGTACACATATATGCTTCAACAACTCATATATGTATGAATAGTGTAGTTTAACTTAGGTTAGCTCAGATAGGTCGCGAATTGCATGAAACAGGCAACAGCCAAGCCGAGGTGTGCCGTGCACCCATGAGCTGGTTCCCAAACAAAATCGGCTGAGTGCCTTAAGCGCTCGCCTTATTAGTCTGGTGAAGCTGTAGAGGTTTCTAAAAAGGCTAATAGCGTAGTCAGTTCGAGAAAAAAAAGCGTTCGTCACCGGCTTGTTGTTTACGATTTTGTAAATATTTAGAAATTATACAGTCCACTAAAGTCTGCAAGTTGCTTTTTTCAGGAACCCTTGATTCACACTGACGCGGGCGCTAACAATATCTATCACAAAGAAATAAAAATGACTGTTCAGACAGAACTACAGACTTATTATACTCTAGAAAGTTGTCAAGTAAAGCAACCTCTGCTTATTAGTTGTTCTCATATTCCAGATGAATCAACGGGCAAAGTGAAAGAAGAACTGTCAGATGATGACGATAGGATTTTCTTCGTCGGTAAGTCTTTAGTGTTGTCTCAACTTTCTTGTTTAGTTTTTTTGTTTTTACATTGGACTTGTAGTTGATTTTATTACAAACTGACTGCCGGCTTCGCACAGTTTTACTAACAACCTCCCAATATGTATTTGATAATCATATCGATATATTGATGATTTAATGTATGTATGCAAAACCTTTGAAGAACTGGATTTTGTAAAAGACCGGCCTGATCTAAATACAGTAATACCCCGACTTACGCTACCCCGTTTTACGCGAATTCTGAGATACGCAGTTTTTGTCTTTTTGATTGCCGCGTGCATCGGCTCTCTCGCTCCGCCCTCTCAGTGTTCAGTTTACGACAGGTTTGAACGTGTTCCGTATGAAATTGTTTTACGTGCGCCGTATGTTTTACTTATAATCTCTAATTATGTCATCTAAAATAACAAAAAATGAGTCGTTTGAGCCTAATAAGAAAAGAAAAACACTATCTTTGCAGTGTAAACTGAATAGAATTAAAGACTTTGAAGCAAACATTAAAATTTGTGAATTGGCAAAGAAATTTGACCTACCGGAATTTACAGTCCGCATGGTTATAAAAGGTAAAGAATGTAAAGGTAATTAAAAACGTGTTTCTACTACAAAACGGGGATTAAAAAATTTACTGGTATGCTAAGAGGAAATTTTGGATTGGATTTCTGATGGTGGTAGAGCCACGCTGAAACTATTACTGGTTTCAGCATGAATGGGTCGGCTCGCCCGGGGTAGTACCACCCTCTCACAGAAAACGGACGTGAAGTAACAGTGCTTGCATTGTTGTATTTCGTTCGGTCAGTGAGAGCGCCGGAGGCCCACCTATCCTCTCCTCTCCTCTCTGCTTTCCCTCCCTTCCCCCAAAGGGTGGCAACGCACTTATGACTCCTCTGGTGTTGTTAGTGTCCATGGACGGTGGTGATCACTTAACATCAGGTGACCCACCTGTTCGTTTGCCAACGTCAGGCTAAATTGTTAGAATATCTGAAGCATTTCGACATCAGAATAACTTCGGTTTAGGTTACTTTATTCATAACAATGTAAATTGTTTCATTATCTTGAATTTTATTAAACATTTTTCTTCTAAATTATTGTTTTCTTTAGACTCTGGTCCCGATTAAACATACTTTATATGTATTTATATGCAAAGTTGAACCCCGACTTACGCGAATTCGACTTACACGGCAAGCACTCGGACCCACCTATCGCGTAAGTCCGGGGTATTACTGTACTAGAAATTGTGACAAGCTGGTGGTCCCATGTTTCAGACTCAGTGAAACCAGTAACAGTTTTAGGTTTTACAGCGAAGTCCTAAAGCATATTTTTACCGTTTTGCCGGATTGTAAATTTGAGCGCCATGTCAAGCTGACTTTGGTGTCAAATAGCTATTATAGAGTGGATGAATATGTGAAGGATGGTGACACCTGGAATTGACTGCTCTCTCTGTCCATCCGCTAAAAATGATTGTCACATGTAATGTTTTGTATATACCAGGTGAATATTTAAAGAGTCAAATATTATGCACCTATTTGTAAGGGGTGTCGAATAACATCGAAGACTTGAGACATCCAAGCCAACCTCACCTGCACGTTGTGCACCCTGCTGAATAACGGATGAGGCAATGGCGAAAGCGGGGTGGTAGGGTTTTACAGCCCGACTGGGTCGCAACCACCATGTATACGGCGAAAAAGCCCGTCATAATGATTCGTTTCTGCGAGTCGCGTTTCGGGATCAGCCTGTGCATATCCAGCCTTTCGCAGGCCGGCATAACAGCGGCGACCGGCGATGGATACTGTGTCACTCGGTGGTCGCCATTGTTTTTGGATTGTACTGTGCTTACCATCAGGCACAGTGGAGACAGTTTGTCGTGCTACAATGAAAAAAAAAGAATGAGAATCGACTAATGCTTATCCTGTAAAAATATTGTTGGCGACTAAACAGTCGCTCAATATATGTTAAAAAGATAAACCGGTTGTTGCCGGTTCTTCTCGTTGTGTGGTTTGTTTGTGAGACCGATGGTAGTTTTGAAGTTCACGAGGACCTCATTAGGACCTAAACTGAATGAAAGTCTCTGAAATGAAGTACTCTTCTATTACAGATTTGAATAGAGAAATGTCAGATTATACAGGCCTGAATGAAGATGAGGAAGATAAGAAGTTGGTGGAGTTTCTCGGTTTCAGTGACGTCACGGTGAAGAAAAAAACTAGCACGACGAGGAAACGTGCTGTGAAAAAGCGTATTATCATTGATAAGGATAAAGCAGGTGATTAGTTACATCCAAGTTTAAGTCATTGCCTAAGTAAAGCCGATGATAATATCATCAGCAGCCTATAAAAGACCCACTGCTGGGCCATAGGCTTCTTCCCGAACGAAGATATGGGCATAAACACCACAGCAGCCCAGTATTGGTGATTTCAAACTCTGAGAAATCCACAATTCTATATTACCCCACATACGGTGGTATTGCAAGTACATTTCTCAGTATCAATTTTCCTCGTGTTGTTTTCTACCACCGTCAATCAAAATCAAAATATCCTTTATTCGATTTAGGCCCTAAGAAGGCACTTATGAACGTCAAAACTACCACCGCGCCGGTTCGGAAAACAGCCCAGTCATCGAGAAGAACCGGTATGAAACTCGATCTGGCTTATAGTTTCATGTTATATATTTTTACAATAACATAAATAGTTACATTAGTTATTAGTGGATTTTTTTTTATGTCATAACTGGCAAACGAACTTATGGGTCACCTGATGTTAAGTGATTACCACCGTCCATAGACACTAACAATACCAGGGGAGTCGAAAGTGCGTTGCCAGCCTATGTTTGGGGGAGAAGAGAGGGGAAGGGAGGTGGGCCTGCGGCGCTCCTCCGAACGAAACTGACCGAACGAAACGCAACAATGCAAGCACTGTTACTTCACGTCGGTTTTCTGTGAGAGGGTGGTACTACCCCGGACGAGCCGACCCATTCATGCTGAAACCAATAATAGCTTCAGCGAGGCTCTACCACTCTCAACATGCACAGAGAGGAGCGTCATTTCCAGACGTCACAATCATTCACATATTGATCCACCCTATATATACCAATCGATAGTGTTACCAATTTAAATCTTTAATTGTACGCGAATATTAAAAAATCTGGACATGTATTTGATTTCCTAGATGGCTTTATAAATCACCAAGTTTCAAGATAAAAAATCCTTCCTTTTTGAAGTCTGTTAAAAATAACAGTGATTTATGGAATGATTCATATGTTATTATTTTTTATAGGAATAAAGCTAAAGTCTCACAGTGGGACCCCGTTAAAAATTTCCTTCAGAACGATGTCGGATATGAACAAGTTACTAACTCCACCGAAAGATTCACCCGAGCTGAAATTTACCAATGACAGCATGAAGCACAAGGCCAATGTAGACAACATACTGAAATATTCAAACTGCACACCGTTTTCCAACAAGACCTTGACTGGCATAGGCTGTGCGTACTGCAAAGAAGCATTCCAGAATATAGAGGACTTGAGGAAACACACAAAGAACGTTCACAGTACAGCATCTTTGATCGACAAGAAGAGAATAGACAAGAATAATTTGTCAGTCAAGATGGATATAACAGATCTGATGTGCAACGTATGCTGTACCAAGTTTGAAGTCATATCGGATCTCAAGAAGCACCTCAGCAAGGAGCACAGTGTGAAATTTTATCTGGATGTTATCGATTACATAGTCGAATTTAAATTAACGGACGACAGTGAAATACTGAATTGTGCGTTGTGTAATTCCAGGTTTGAGACTTTCAAGATGTTACTACAACATATGAACACTCATTATAGAAATTATGTATGTGATGTGTGTGATGTAGGCTTCATTAATAAGCATAGGTTGAAGAATCATCAACGTACCCATGATATCGGTTCGTTCAAGTGTACGTTCTGTGATAAAGTGTTCACTACTCGTGTAAGGAAGATGTGTCATGAGAAATATACACATAACGCCACCGCTAGATACACTACGAGCTGTCCGCACTGCGATCAGTCCTTCACGAGTTATTACCAACGTAACAGACATATGTTCAAGGAGCATAATACAGTTGCAGCAACGTACAAGTGCAATATATGTGATAAATCGTTCATTTTAAAGTCTAAACTAACCGCTCATATAAAGAAAGTGCATTTGATGGAGAGGAATCATATATGTGCTGAGTGCGGGCAAGGTTTCTTCATAAAGCAATCGTTGGATGAGCATATGGTGAAGCATAACGGTGAACGGGTGTTTAAATGTACAGTCTGTCAAAAAGCTTATGCGAGGAAAAAGACTTTAAGAGAACATATGCGGATACATAATAATGACAGGAGGTTTAAGTGTGGTATATGTGCGTTGGCTTTCGTACAGAAGTGTAGTTTGAAAAGTCACATGTTGTCGAATCACTGTATAACTTTAGCGGAATTTGAGAATAGTAAAAGCGATTTGTGCAGTCCGGAAACTGTGTAAAGGTTATGTGAATGTGAATTATTTCGTTATTAAAGTGACCTTTCTCACCTAAGTCCGGGGTGTATATTACTATTTAGAGACATATATCGAAGTGATACTTTATATTTGCATACAAATTCTAGTCGTATACATATTGTGGTGGAAATATTATAAGAGTGATACTATATGATAGTATAATGCCTGCCTGTAGGAGTCCCACTGCTGGGCCAAATACTTCTATCATTATTAGTTAGATATAGAATAAAATGAATTCAAATATACACCTCGCTATAAGATGTTGTAAAAAAATTATGTAAGGACGAGTGAGAGCGGTCACTTTCAAATAGTGGAGTGTCTTCCAAACCAGTTTGTCTATGAACTCGAGGTCAAGATGAACTGGTGCCATCGTTTCCTAGAGGAATAGGTTCAGAAAGAGTCGGAAACTTAGAGCGTTAAACACAGTCACGTTATTCTGTGTACCGTGTTTTTTTATTAGATGGAATTTTGTCCATTGGATTGCCACTACAATGCGTTAAATATTACATTTGTCTTTTGATAAAACATTCCACCCGTTCAGAGACAAGGTTTATAGGTGGTAAAGCCACGATGAAGCTATAACTGGTTTCAGCATGAATGGGTCGTCTCGCCTGCGGTACTACAGAAACACACATGTGAAGTAACAGTGCTCGCGTTGTTGCGTTTCGTTCGGTCAGTGAGAGCGCCGGATACCCACCACCTCTCCCCCCTCCCTTTCCCCCAAACAGGGGATGGCAACGCACTTGCGAACCTTCTGGTGTTGCAAGTGTCTATGGACGGTGGTGATCACTTAACATCAGGTGACCCACCTGTTCGTTTACCTGCTACGATATAAAAAAAAACAGTATCTCTATAACTAGGTTTATCATGTTTCTGAATTAGAATATTCAGTTGGCTTGCAGGACGGCACGACCACGATGGCTAGCTATAGATTGCAGATAATTTTGTTGTCACCGTCATTTTTGGATTATACTGTGCTTACTATGAGGCACAGTGCAGTCACTATGTCGTGGTCCGATAAAAAAACCTTGGAAAAATAATAAAATATGTATATATGAACAATACATCACGTTAGTTCACAACACCCACTGACAAGCATACAAATATCCTTGGAGTAAACCAAGTATTAGCTAGTGCAATATACAATAAGGAGACTGTAAATATAAGAAACACTGTATAATGTATTCTATCTCATTCTCTCACACGTGAAATCTTATAGACGTATCTTTGTCACTTTTTAATGTCGTTTCTTCGAGTTGGAAATCATAACGTTAAAGTTTAAAGTTTTCAATTCAAACGTCCTCTGGAATATAACCTTAAATATATAAATACATTGTATCAAAATAACGATTTTTTATTTTATTTACTCGCATATATATAAGAATATTATTTATTTTTTGTTACGAATTAAAATAATGAATTTATATTGGTGTTTTAATTTTACTTGCAAAATCGAAAATACTTTATTCAGTTTCGGCCTTGAGGAACCACCTGTTCTAACAAACAAACAACACTCCTGTATCAACACCTGTATCAAGACTGAGTACTCTGTACATAAAATTGGGAAAGGAACTGGACATCTTTGGAAATTCGTTGTGCATTTTCAAGGAAAAAGCATTATTGTTGCTGAGAGACATAAATTTTACTTCCTAACAATTTACAAACAATAACTTTACTGTGTTTCCGTTTTTGATATTGTATTTCCTATTCTTGTTACTGAGCATTTTCCATTCCACTGTATCATAATATTTCTACTGTATTAGCTACCTAGGATTATTTGTTATTATTTAAGTTTGTATTGTGTGTGTTTTTGTAGTGTTTTGATTTAGTATGTTTACCATGTAACGCATGCTGTGATAGCTTTTAAAGACCAATGTATCTATAAATTATTCACATATAGCGTCATTTCATGTGTGGTACATTGGCCACTAGCTGTCCTTTAATAAATAAATAAACACTCATCGAGAAATACCGCCAATAAACTTGATCTGGTTTAACTTTTAGTTATATACTAGCTGTGCCCGCGACTTCGTCCGCGTGGATCCTAATGCAAAAAAAAACCAGTGATTAATAAAATCATTAGAATGTATTAAGTCCATTTACTTATCTACGTTTCTCTCGTACTTAAGTCGCGTCGACATTAAAATTACAATAACTTTTGATAGAGTGAACCGATTTTAATGAAACAAAGACTAAACGTTACTCGAAGATATGCTTTATGATTTTCTTAAGGGTTTATAATGAACGCAGTATTTTAGTACTGCGTTTTCAAACAAATATACATTTCAAAAAAAAAAAAGTGCGTGCGTACAAAGTACCTACACATGTCAGAAGTGAAACTTCTTTGGCGAACTAATTTATAAGTCTTGTTTATATTTATACAAACAAGAAAAAAGAATAAAATGTTTTTTTTTATTTATTTAATCTGCGTTTACTGCAAATGACGTCACTTCCGTTGCATACCTACGTGACGTTACATGTGTAAAAATGTTACCCTCATGGCGCCCAAAGAAGTTTCACTTCAAAAATCTCAAGTATAGATAAGTAATTTTTTTTTCTCGAACTGACTACGCTATTGACCTGGCAAGGTCTTAACAGTTTCAGATATTTTATAATAATACATTACAGTTACATTTGTTTTTGGTGGATGCACAGAGAGGGTTATATCCAGACATCACCGTCGTTCATATATTGATCCACTCTGTAATAGCCTTTTAACACTAAAAACTGCCTGATATTATCTTTGAACTTAATATCCCACAAATCGATAATGTGTTTTGGGACTTTGTTATAAGTTCTAATAATTTAAAAAAATGTGAGTTGTCGCAGGACGCTTCGCAGATGTGAAACATCGAAACGATTTTGTACGCATATGTATAAAAGGATACTTTACGACAGGATATAAATATGACATATATCGAAAATAAAATATTAAGATTTCAAGAAAAAGAGGACTGTTTATTTAAACATTGTATTCATGAAATACGAAAATTCAAAGTCTTACCAAGGCAACACATGCAGTGGCGACGCGTCGCCACGCCATCAGTCAGTCTAACCCGGCGCTATACATGTTCCACATCAGAAACTTATTGGCCTTACTCATCCTGATTATACCAGTCAGATGGCCAATTTGTGATTTTTATGGCGACGGAACGGAATAATTGTCCTACATTATATGCTAGAAAATTAACTAAATAAGAACAAAGTATGTATTTTATTGTTTGATTTTGTTTATGCATTATAGTTAAAGGTGTTTGTTTCCGGTTTTCCAGAGCAGTTATTCGTTTTTTGAAGTATTTAGATGGGGGTCAGATCTTGCTCGCTCGACATAATTCAGTATATTTGGTCTAATGATCTCTTTTGTATAACTTTTGGTTATTGATTGAGATGGATTACTTAAAATTTTGTCTGTATTTATTTTTTTCTGTGAGGATGATTTAGGGGAGACCGATACTTCTCTTTTTCCTTTTTCTCTGTTATTGTCCTTTGGTCTTATCACTATTAGTTTGTAGTACTTTATGTAAGCAGTATTTCCTTTTTTCCTTTCTTCTTCTACTTGTGGTTGTAGTTGCCAAAGAGCCATGGAGAGAAGCCTAACAGGATTAAAGAAGCTAGACAATGTAAAGAGCAGTTCGATAAGACAAAAAACTAAACTAGTCTATGTGATCAGTAGAGTAGACCAACAGAAGTGGAGATGGACAGGTCACATGACCAGAGATCGCCAAAGTAAATGGAGCAAAATGGTCACAGACTGGTACCCCAGAGATGGCAAGCGAAGTAGAGGACGTCAACTAACAAGATGGGAAGATGACATAAAACTTACAGCTGGTCATCACTGAAGAAGGGTAGCGCAAGAACCCAATGGAAAATGTTAGAGGAGGCCTATGCCAAGAGGCACACTGAACTCCGCGATATATTATAATAAGAGAAAAAAAAAACAATGCATAAAAGTTCAGAATGAAAGGCTTATTATTATTATGTATTTTATTACTTATTAGCGGGCACGGCAGACGCTGTCCCGCCCTGACTATTAAAAAATCCTTGACAAATTATATACTAAAACCTTCCCCGTGAATCACTCTATCCACTGGTGAAAACCGCATGAAAATCCGTTCAGTAGTTTTTGAGTTTATCGCGAACAGACAGACAGACAGACGCGGTAGGGGACTTTGGTTTATACTATGTAATGATAATGATTGCTAGACACCTGCAACAATTTTTTTTACGAAAATCGAAATGTACAGACACGTTAGATACATTCTTATTATATGTATAGATTTAACTCGTACGATATAGAGGGAAGATGCTAGTTCAATATAACTTTTTATTTATATTACTTAACGACTTAAAGCATTTTTATTTGGGAAATTTTATACCGTAATGCTACGGTACGTATCATATCTGCGTGTATCGGCACGAAGTTTTATCTATTGTCGCAATAAAGCCAGAGGTGGGAAGACATTACCGTTATGCGTTATGAACTACGATCGCGGTTTTTACACACACCAAAGAAATTGGAAATGCTAATTTAGAGTTATTATTGAAATTACAAGGTGTACGAACATTTTTTTGCACCGTCATTATTATTATTCTTGTTATTTTTCTTCTCTATTATTATTTTACTGAGCTCTTCATTTTTGTTTCTTATTAGTAATTGGTCTGAATTAATTTTAATGTTTGTTCTTATTTGTATTTCTTTACTTCCTTAATTCTTTTCAGCTGTGTATTATTTTATATTTTGGGTTTGTTCTTTATCTTTATACTTGCAAAAATCGCATCTTAGTTATTTATTTCTATTTGTTATACTCTATCTCTTGTTGCACCTTTATTAAAATTACTTTTGAGGTTAGTTTTTACCACGACAAGTAGAACAAAACACATCAGAAACACTCGTTGTGAGGCCTAACCTTTCTTCTGGTGATGAGTTTTAATATGAACCTTCAAACTGGTCGTCTGAACGAACGCCTTACCGCATTCTTTGCATATATATCTCCTATCGTTCGTATGAATCCTCATATGCATTTCTAGGTTCTTCTTCCATATGAATTTCTTATTGCACACGTCACATTCGTATGATCTGACGCCGGTATGTTTCTCCTGGTGTTTCCTGAGCATATCCCTGTTAAAAACTTTGAACCCGCAGGTCTCGCACGCTACCTCTTTGATCTTCAAGTGTACCCTCGATTTATGCGTTACCAAGTTGTGGTTCCTTGTGAAAACCTTCGAGCATATGTCGCAAGGGAACTGGTGTGACCTCTCGTTATGTACCGTTGCTAGATGTTTCTGTTTCATGTAGTTAGTGGGAAAGGCTTGAGGACATTGACTACACCGGAAAATTTGGTACTTGTGAGCTGAATCGATGTGGTATTTCAGAGTTCTCTGATTGGGAAATAATCTGGAGCATTCATTGCACTCTATTTGGATGGCGTGGTGTTTGCTCCGTAAGTGATTTTCGACGGACCTTCGTGTCATAAACCCACTGCCGCAGACTTCGCAAATATGGTCCGATCTGCAGTGGACTGTTTGCATGTGTTTTACTAGTTTCCCGAATAGACCGAACAATTGTTTGCAGAAGAGACATCGAATTTCGTCTTCTAAATTGTAAATAGGAATATTAGCACCTAAATCCTTTTCTATATTGATATTATGAACTTCTATGATATGGTCCAAATAGTTTTCGAACGTGGTTATGTGTTGATTACAAAGTTTACAGGATATGTTCGATATATCAAGGTAGACTTTCCAGGAGTTCAGTTTCACTCGGAGGTTCCTGGTGATTTTAGCGTCTCGATGCTCTTCCGAAACACCGACGCCTGGTGAAAGTTTGCGCGGCAGAAGAAACAAATAAATCTGTTACTGTACCATCTAAACGGTGTTATCGTGGAGTTTTCTAATACAGTGGTGAGTAGTTTAATAACTTCGTATTTCCTTAGGAGTTGCGGCATGCCTTCGAACGCCAGTTCGTCTGAAACAGATATTAGCTTTTGAAGTAAATCAACACATACCTAACAGATTAGCTGTTCAGTATTCGGTACTTTTTGTTGGTTGGGTTTACATTAATAAGTAGCTGTGCCCACGACTTTGTCAGCGTGAAACTTAATGTACAAAAACCAGTAATTAATAAATTCATCTGAATGTATTAAGTCCATTTACTTATCCACTTTTCTCTCGTACTTAAGTTGCGTCGTCATTAAAAGTACAATAACTTTTGATAGAGCGAACCGATTTTAATGAAACAAGGAGTAAATGTTACTCGAAGATATACTTTATGATTTTGATTTGATTTGATTTTGAAGAGGTTTTATCATGAGCGCAATATTTTGGCAGTGATGCGTGTTCATACCAACAGATAGACAATTCTAAAATTGATTGAAATATATTTTATTACTTATTCCTATACTCGTGCAACAATTTTTTTCACAAAAATCTAAAAATTACAGATACGCTAGATTTACATTATTATTATATGTATAGATATATTGAAATCCACAGACTGACCTGACGGAACTGAAAGTAGTACTGACTTCGATCAACAATAACTTTCTATGGTGGTAGAGCCACGCTGAAACTATTACTGGCTTCAGCATGAATGGGTCGGCTCGCCCGGGGTAGTACCACCCTCTCATAGAAAACCGACGTGAAGTAACAGTGCTTGCATTGTTGCGTTTCGTTCGGTCAGTGAGAGCGCCGGAGACCCATCTCCCCTCCCCTCTCCTCTCCTTTTCCCTCCCCTAACCCTTCCCTCCGAAAGATGGCAACGCACTTACGACTCCTCTGGGGTTGTTAGTGTGCATGGATGGTGGTGATCACTTAACAGCAGGGGACCCCCCTGTTCGTTTGCCCCCTATGACATAAAAAAAAAAAAAAAAAAATAACTAGATATCGGGTCGGCGCGAAAAATACGTCTAGGTAAATAACAGCTCACTTGAAACGTGAGCTATTATTTTGTTTAGTTTGTTTGAAACACAGCCAATGTAAGCACGTTTCACATGCCGCAGTGTATTCAAAAGATGCAAAAATAATACCCGAAAAAGCAATTTAACGGCAGGATTATCTTACTATCGCTAAATACATGTTGAATAAGTTATATTTTAAGCTTTAAACTACCAAATAATATCAAATTTTGAACAAAATTTCCTATTTTATACTTGTGGTACAAATGTTTGGCCAAGGCTCTTCAATCACGCAACAATAACAGGAAAAAGTACTTTATTTATTGCAAGTTAAGGTTGAATTCACACTAAATGTTGTTTATGTTGTCTTTTCATTTATGACGGGAGTAATCTATTGCTTTGCTCGTTTTATATCATAAGTATTAGACAATATTTTGAACATTTGTGACTTTACTACTAAGTGTCATGGTTGTAATTAAGTTGAACTTAAAACTGTTTTAAAACGTTTTTTTCTCTCTTTCTTAGTAAACAAATAGCTACACATAAGTATATATTTACGCTAACAGCTTTTAGCTTCGATTTTGTACATGACCCTTTATCTAGTTATTGTTGATCGAAGAGCAAATTGAATACTGAGCAAACGTCGACACTATTTCCACATCATCGGGGACATCCTTAGTTCCAAACATTGTGGAATGGTCGTATTTGAATGACATTAATTAAATTTAATTAAATAATCTATATTGCCGACTACAGACCGTTTGCTAGCTCGAGGTACATACATACTGAATTCCAAGGCTGTAATATTTCACAGATCATTCGAAAGGCAGCCTTCGGTTGTTGCCAATCATCGAAATTAGTAATTTTTTTTTTCTCGAATTGATTACGCTATTGGCCTAGCAAGGCCTTAAAAGCTTCACCGGGCTACTAAGGCGAGCGCTTAAGGCACTTAGCCGATTTTATTTTGGCAACTAGCGCAAGGGTGCACGGTACACCTTGGCTTGGGCTGTTACCTAGTTCATGCAATTCACGCCCTAACTTTTTTTTTTACGTGGGGAAATCCCTTATGGATACACCACCTTCTCGGAGGAGCGGGTGGGTTATGTCCGACTCGCACGGACTAAAACCCCACGGGTACGTCTTCCGCTATGTTTGGGCGGCACGAGATCTCTATAGACTTCATCGTGCGGGCCCAGCGGTTGGCCCAGCAGCAAAAGCGTCGCCACCGGGCCCGGTCTTGTTAGGAGACACACGGGTACACACCAGCCGCCTCAGTCCGCCGGACCTGTGCAATGGGAAGATGGTCCCTCGACCCATCTTCCCTGGTCCTGTTACGGTGGGAGGAGGCGGACAAACTGCCGAGAACGATCAAATCATTGTTATTTAAGTAATACATCAATTTTATATACTCATTGTTATTTGTGTATAGAACTAACCTATCTCTAATATGGTCGCGCTAGTGTTAATGTTCCGTTTGCGTTGTAATCTCGCTTCTCGGATCTGACGTAGCGCTACCGGTGCTACCGGACGTAGACAGTAACAGTAATGTAGAAAGGTATATATTTTAAAATGAAGACATATTTAAAAAAAATTGAGCCGTCACGGGACGCCTGGCAGATGTGAAACACACGTGTAACATAGTAAACAGCACTGTATACACTATAGGTATGCAAGCTCAGTGCGCCAAGAGAGATTGCACACAGTCGCTTGCGCATGGCATCACGTCGCCACGTCTCGCCACGCCAACAATTAGGTTTACCCACGCCTATAGATGTTTCACATCAAAATATGATCTGCCATTTTGAGATTTGAGTCTTAAAAAAACATCCAAGGCCATTGGTCGTGAAAGTTATTTCTGAAAAGTATGATCATCATCACTACATGATCACTTAACATTAGGTGAGACAGTAGTCATATCACTACATATTATAAAACAAAGTCCTCTGCTACGTCTGTCTGTCTGTCTGTTCGCTATAAACTCATAAAGTACTGAACGGATTTCCATGCGGTTCACTAGCAGATAAAGTGATTCATTAGAAAGGTTTAGGTATATAATTTGTCAAGGTTTTTTTATTATCAGGGCGGGACAACGTCTGTCGGGCCCGATAGTAGTCAATAATACAAACTTATGAAAATCTATACTATAATAAAACAAGGCCAAATCTGTACATTAAACATTTTTTGAAAATTATAATCGGGGTCGACTTTATTATCGATATAGAAGCCAAAAATAATCTTTTTACAATTTTTGTCTGTCTGTCTGTCTGTCCCAGTGAACACGCATCACGCTGAAAGTACTGAACCGATTTTAACGAAACTTGACACAGTAATAACTAATATTACAAGGTTACATTTTATCGCATAAAACGCAAGAGGTTCTTCAGGATAACGGAAGAATAGAAATTAGTTAATGTAACTAGACTTTTTTGCGTCACCTTAGTACAAGAGCCAACAACGTTGGAAGAACGAGAATTTTAGAAAAGCTAGTTCTTTAATATGAAGATATATTATGCCCTTCCAAACAGAATTCAGGACACCTGGTAGCCTGTTAACGTTGTATTTTTTAATGCGCCTTTACAGGTTAAAATTTTGATTTATAAATAATTTTAGGAACATTTATTTTTCAGTAATTTTTAAACGCTAATTAACTTTTAAACATGAATTTATCATCACTGGCAAACAATTTTGTTATTGAAAATAATGTGCCCGATGATATTCTTTATAAATGAAAGAATTCATTTCAAACCATTTTTATTCTTTATTAATTCAAAGACAATATTTCATTTTATTAACCACTATTATATTGAGATTTCACCGTAAACAATGAAAAACAATGATAAACGTAGACATATGACTTGGGACTGACGCCATCTTTAATACATGCGCCTATAACAGGCGCTTCCACAGTTATGGCTATCTTTATCATTCATCATTTTTAATTTACCCTTTTTTAAGTCCAAATAAAATAATATAAAGAAGTGTGTGTGTGTACTTATGTACACGTTTTGAAAAGATTTTTATCTTGATACGCCAAAGAAGTATAACTTCTAACGCGTGTACATAAGTACACACACACACTTCTTTATATTATTTTATTTGGACTTAAAAAAGGGTAAATTAAAAATGATGAATGATAAAGATAGCCATAACTGTGGAAGCGCCTGTTATAGGCGCAAATAAAAATGAAGTGTCTTAATTTTTTATAGGGGCTTTTATTCCACTGAATATATCAGCCCCATTGAGTGTCTTAATGTAATATGAAAATAACAAATTTTTAATGATTGGATATGAAAGTATACTCGCTACTGATAGCAAAAATGTAATTTAATTTTTTTTGTAGGTCTGTCTTTCTGTTTGTTTGTTCCGGGTAATTTCCGAAACGGCCCGACCGATTTTAACGAGAATTCCGCTGAAAGATAGCTAAAATTACAACGGGTAGCTTAGGCTACTTTATTCTATACTAGCTTTTAATTGCGGTTTTGTTCGCATTGCTATTTCCAAAACCGCTCGCCTGATTTTCACTGGCAGATAGCTAACTTTATAAGAAGTAATTTCCATTATTTTACTTTAGACTAGCTAGCACCCGCGGCTTCCTCCGCTACGCTATCTACAAAATGGTTGAACCCATTTTTACGGGGCTTGCACTGGTAGATAGCTGACCTTTACAGAAAGTAATTTAGGCTTTTCTTTTTTAGACTGGCTGTTACGTACGACTTCATCCGTATAAAATTTGTATATGTATGTAATTTGAATTATATTGTGTTTTTGGTCATTTTGTTTTCATTACTGCGCTTTCGTCTATATAACTCGTAACCATAGCAACGTATAAGTATATTACATAGAATTCAATGAGCACGATTTAAATTATAAAATATTAAACTGCTTAAAGACGACATAGAGTTTTATATCTTGATTTATATTAATGTAAGATTTTGTATTTTTAGTTAGAAAAATAATTATCAGCTTATTGTTTACAATTCAACATTATAATTGATATTAATTTTGAAGATAGAAGGGGTCTTTCTAATAAGATCTTAGACCATAAATGTATTACCTTAAGAGTTCCACAATACAATTTCTTGCGAAACAGAATATCGATTATTTTTTGAATAGTCACAAAAACTTATTTTAACAATTATACGACATTGTTTCATAGTTCCTTATACAGTGAAGTGAGCACTAAGGTTTATATGGTGGGTTAAATTCCAGATATGTTGTTGATGGTCTAGCTCATTTGACATACTTTTAGTATTTATGTATATATAATGTACACGTTACAGTAGGTGGCGTGCGTATCATACCTACAAATATTTTTGAAATAGCATTTCTGTAATCGTACATATTCTCAAAATTTTACATTTCTTTAATACGATTTAAAAAAAACACGTACGGAGCTGCGTTACAACACGTACATATAATAAGAATGTAAATGTAACGTGTATGTACTTTTACATTTTTGTGACAAAAATTGTTGCAGGTGTTTAGAAATAAAATACATTTCAATGATTTTTAGAAATGTCTATCTGTCTGCCTGTTTGGACACACATCACTGATAAATTACTGCGTTCACGATAAAACCTCACCAAGAAGAAATAAGAAATCTGTTAAATCTTAACATTAAAATTAAAAATTTATACATTAATTAAAATCTTAATTAAATCTGATTAAAATATGTCCACTCTATTAAAAGTTATAATAATTTGAATGACGGCTCCAGTTAAATACGAGAGAAGAGTAAGTAAGTAGATGCATTTTAATCTCATACAAAAATAAGGATATTATATAATACAATGTATAAATAATATCTCAGATATAATATTACTTTTTTTTGAAAATTTATTTTTTATTTTAATTGAACCCGGTAAATGATGTTACGAATGGGTTGTAGTCTTATTTTAAAATATTTCTCAGATACCATCTGGGTATATGTTTGAGGGAGTTTCTTGATTGTTTGAATTTACAATGGGAAACGGTAGGTGTGGCTGCAAGCGGGTTTACGTTTATTAAAATTTTTCGCGTTTAAAAATACAATTGAAACCGGTGACAATCGATTTGATGTAGACGAAGTTGCACGGGTCAGCTAGTGATACATAAAATCAGTAAACCAGGGCGAGGGTTTAAGTGTTTTTATTAATACAGCCTTCAATATCTAATTACATTTATTGTACAGTCCGAAGACCCTATTAGTAGCCTTTTTTGATGAAGATGAAGTAATCGGTGACTTGGTGACAAGCAGAGAACAGTCCAAAATTTTGGGATCAAAATCCAGCCTAATTAAACTGATCCCAACAGATGACAGACGATGATGGGTTTATGGCTACGTATGGTAGACCAAGTCAAATGTAGTTCAGGGTTAGTTAGACCCAAGGACGTGAATTTGACTGATGGTATATATTGTGAATGATGTCATACAATTGTCATGTCCTATCCCTACTCCATTAGAGTCCACGTGGAATTCTCATTGCCAGAATGATGCACCTTCAAATGGAGCTTGAGGCTCGTCACTTGAACGAAAGCTTTCCCGCAAACTTTACACACGTAACGCTTATCGTTTGTGTGTATCCTCCTATGGGATTCCAAAGTTTTCTTCCTTTGAAAAGTTTTCTTACAGAACTCGCATTCGAACGGCCGAGACCCGTCGTGCCTTATCATGTGACGCTTCAACAGTTCGTTATTGAAGACCTTGAAGCCGCAGACGTCACACGTCGCCGTCTTCTCCTTCAGGTGGACCCTGGACTTATGCTGGACCAAGTTGCTGTTCCTGGTAAACACCTGCGGGCACTGATCGCACGCGAACTGGAAATTCTTTACGTCGTGAACCAACGCCAAGTGCCGTCGTTTCAAATACACACTTCCAAGTACCTCGGGACAGTTTGGACATTTCAGCTTGTTTTTGTGCACTAGATCTTCGTGATTCTTCAAAGCGTTGACACAGCTGAATGTTTTCCCACATTTACCGCATCGTATCGGGTTTAATATGTGGACGGTCTTCACGTGAATATCTACATTCGCTTTCCCGACGAAACGTTGACCGCAAATCTCACATAGGAACGTACTAGCCCTATTATGGTATTTATGGACATGCCTCAACAGGGAAGAAAAAAATTTATATTTCTCACCACAATCACAGCACGACATTAATTTGTCGTTCAGTTTAAACGTGAAAACGCATCGGCTAATATCTCTATTGAACTTGAAGTCGTGGTCATCGGAGATGTGATCCAAAAACTCTTCGAACGTTTGTAATTTCTTCGGGCAAAGTTTACACATAATGTTTGATACGTCCAACTTAATTCTGCATGAACTGAGTAAGCTGCGGACTACTCTCGTTACTTTGGCGTCTTGGTGTTCTTGTCTCATGTGGTTTTTAAGTTTTGAGCTCTCGAGGAACGGGCAACAGCAGTAAAAACACATATACTTGTTGGAGAACCACCTAAACGGTGTGATTGTAGAGTTCTCAAGGACGACTGCAAGTAATCTCGTAAGTTCGTCTTTCCGGCGGCTTTCAGACATATCTTCAATTGCTAACGACTGGTTTTGGCCGCCTGCAACAAATTTATGCGTCTCTTTAGATTGTCTTCGTATCTTCGTAGCATTATGTAGTCCGTATATGATAAATTTTGATGTATTCATATAGGATTGAGCATGAAAACTCTTGTGAATGGAAATTGGGGGAAAAGTAACATAATATGCGTAAGAGAGAATGTAGTAAAACTTATTCATCACAGTATATCTGGAATATTCGTTGTTTGTAACTGAGTCGCTGGTGATATTAATGTACGTTTCTATGTGTTCACCTTATATAGAATCATGAGTTTGTTCTGGTTATGAACTCCAGTAAGTACTTCTTCTAATATATAAAAATCTCGTGTCACGTTGTTTGTGGTTGAACTCCTCCGAAACGGTTGGACGATTTTTTATGAAATTTGAAATGTATATTTGGTAGGTATGAGAATAGGTCGTAAAGTATATTTTATACCTCTACGTAATTAGTGTGCCCCTCTCCAGATTGTTCATTGTCAAAATTTTTTTATTTGGCATCAAAAAATATCTATAATCCCAAATATTCACCTTCCTAACTCCACTATCCCATTTTTTCTCACGAATTTAGTATTTTTGTATAAACAATATCCAAATGATTCAACGGTCGTTCGTATTTCAAATAAAACGAAATTATTGATGTTGCTGAATAACAGATGGCGCTACGTCCGTCTCATCGAAATCTTTTCCACACGTGCGTAAGTCATTGCTGTTTGCCCTGAATTGTTTGTTTTCACAATTGGAAACAACAAATGGTGGGAGCCGCTGTAATCGGGTTCTAGGTTATAATTTTTCGAGTTGGGAAATACAATTGGAACCGGTAGGTAACCGATATCACGCAGACAAAGTTACACGAGTCAAATAGTAATATTATATAATTACTAGTATAAACGTCTTCTTCCATATTAATATGTAAATATGAATATCTGTTTGTTTGTCGCCTATGCAGTGAAATTTTGATATTTGTGTGCACACCCATGAATGTTTTTCAATTAGTATACAACTTGTACAACAGATGGCGCGGCTATCGTTTCAACAAATGTCAATACTTATAAGAACTGGATTTAGAAAAATATCGACATGATTTAAATAGTAGAGTACAGTGACAAACTGGCCGTTCCATGTTTCAGACTTAGACCAGCTACAGTTTTTTTAGGAATAGTGTTAGGTTATACAACGGTGTACATACTCAAAAAATATTACCAATATGCCGGATAGTAAGTTCAAGCACCATGTCAAGTGGGTTTAAATGTGAACTATAGGGTGATCAATATCTAAACAATCTAAATATCTAAAAATAACATCCGATTTTTTTTAATGCCATAACTGGCAAACGAACTTGTGGGTCACCTGATATTAAGTGATCACCACCGTCCATGGACACTAACAACACCGGAGGAGTCGAAAGTGCGTTGCCAGCCTGTGTTTGGGGGAAAGGGAGTGAGGGGGGAGAGGAGAGGGGAAGGGAGGTGGTCCCTGGTGATTTATGCATCCGTCAAAAATAAATGTAACTATAATGCATTTCTTTCAAAAGACAAACCAGATCGAGTTTATCGTCGGTTTTTCTCAATGACTGGGTCGTTTGTCCAAACCGGTGGTAGTTTTCAAGTTCGTAAGCGCCTTCTCAGGGCCTTAATTATATAGTGTTTTTGAATCTGTAATGTTATCATGAATGTGCCCACCGCAAACAACGGTCACTTATAAAAAGAAAGTGGTTAGTTACAAGATTCCGATTAATTGGTTGTCTTTTAATCTATACAAATAATAAGAATGTAAGAAATCTGACGTGTCTGTACTTTTTAGATTGATATAAAAAAAAATTTGGAGGTGTCTATGAATAAGTCATTAAATGCACCATTTCAATCATTTTTAGAAATGTCTATTTGTTTGTTCGAACACGAATCTCTGCTAAAGTAGTACCGCCATGATCATAAATTACAAAATCATAAAGCATAGCAAAGTATATCGTATAATACGAGATAAAAGTAAAACCTTATTAATACAGGGAAACATGTTAATAAAAAAAATATAACAAAAAAACAACGTCACGCTGTTTCTCTAAGCGACCCATTCAAGTACTGACCGCGCCAGATGTTGCTTAGGTGATCGGACTAGAACCGGTGTTGACACTATACCCGACACAGTGTGTAATGCAGTGGCGGGGCCACTGCATCATTACACAATAAAGTTGCAGAACAGGATTACAAAGCCCTCCCATAAAAAGTTTCACCTCAAAAAAATACAACGGATCTTTGAAGTCGATTAAAAATAAAAGCAAACATAAGGACTGTCCTTTTATTCATTCGAATTAAGTATAGAATTGTTCTTAGACGAATGATGAGTCTTCAAGTGCACTTTCAAGCTTGTAACTTGAACAAACGCCTTGCCGCAAACTTTACACGCGTACCTCCTATCGTCCGTGTGTATCCGCGTGTGTAACTCCAGGGTCTTCTTCCTCTGAAAGGTTTTCTTACAAAACCCGCATTCAAACGGCCGCGAACCGTCGTGCTTTATCATATGACGTTTCAGTAGCTGGTTGTTGAAAACTCGGAACCCGCATATCTCGCAAGTCACTTTCTTCTCCTTCAAGTGGAACCTTGATTTATGATGGACCAAGGTACTATTCCTTGTGAATACTTGCGAACACTGGTCACAGGTAAACCGGAGGCATTTCACGTCATGCACCTTTGCCAAATGTTGACGCTTTGTCAACTTACTCCTCAACACTTCCGGACATTGTGGGCACTTGAAGGTGTTCTTATGGACGACATCGTTGTGGTGTCTCAAAGAGCTCGCACTCGGAAAGGTACTTTCACATTGGCTACAAGGTATCGGATTTAGAACGTGTTTATTCCGTATATGGCTTTCGACGTCTCGTTTACCAATAAAACCTTCCCCGCATACCTCGCAAAGGAAGACTCTGTTATGGTATCTGTGAACGTGTTTCATCAGAGAACCAAAGAACCTGAAAGTCGCGTCGCAGTCGCAGCACGACATGAGCCCGTCGTTTAATTTAAACCTATATATGCACGTGATGATATCTTTATTAAAGGCTAAATCGTGAGCTTCAGAGATGTGATCCAAAAACCCTTCGAAACTTTGGAGTCTTTTTGGGCATAGCTTGCAATATATATCTGATACGTCCAACTTTATTCGGCAGGAAGTTAACAATTTACGTACATCTTTCGTGATGTTGACCTTTCGGTGTTCGTCTTTCATGTGTTCCTTAAGTTTTGAGCTTTCAAAGAAGCAACGAGAGCAGTAAAAACACATATACTTGTTCGAATGCCATCTAAATGGTATTATTGTCGAATTCTCAAGGATCGCAATAAGCAGTCTAGTCAACTCTACTTTACGCTCTCTTCTATTTCTCTCTGACATATCTTCAATTGTAATCGACTGGTTTTGATCGCCTGAAACAAATTGACGACGGTAACTTTTAATTGTCTTTCTACTGCCTCAAGGATCGGTGGAGAACTATTAAGGCTTTACTTAGGCTTAACTAAAACTCGCACTCTTTAGTTTTATCTTACAAATGAATAGTTGCATAAATTATGGCACTGTTTAATCCCAACAATTCTTATGTATATATTCAAGCAAATAACTACTGCTAGTACTTTCTCCTCTTCTTCTAACCCTTATCTCATCTATATACGGTCGGCACAACATATTTTCCTCCACACTCCCCTGTCAGATGTCATATCCGTATTCACGTCTTTTATACAAATATTATTTTTCATACAATCCATCCACACCTTTTCCAGTCCACCTTCATGCTCAAAACGTTACTAGTTACATGACTTTCGTCTCTCATAATATGCCCGTACCATATTAACCTATCAATTTTCAACTTCCCTATCACTGGTCCTATTTTATATATCCTATTTCCTATCTATGTACACTTAAATAATATTAAAGCCGTATAATTCTCCATAAACTGGAATCAGATCGTGATATTTTAAGAAAGGACGAATAAAAACATATTACAGATTAAATATTTTAAAAAATATCATGCCTATCTATGCGTTATGTCTGTGTAATTACTGTTTATTAAAAAAAAAAAAAAACAATGATAAAATATTATTTTTGGTATCTAAAGCATAATCAAGGTAGACCCTATCTATCGGTGTGATAATTCATGTTATGCCCGTAGTGGGAAAGTTTAAATTCTAAAATTTAAATAAAAAAGGATAAAAAAGTAGTCCACCTTTCTGAAGTCAAACGATCTGATGCGAATGATGCCTTGTCCTATGCGATATTAAGTTCTTTTTCCAACGAAAAGTTTTCTCGCATAGTTCACAATGAAACGGTCTCACATCCTCATGGCTATACATGTGACGTTTCAAAGTGGACATGTCAAACGCTTTGTGCCCACATTTGTGACAAGTCACCGACTTCTCCTTCAAGTGCGCCCTCGACCTGTGCCGCAGCATTTTACTCTTGTCCGGGTAAACCTTCCCGCATAGATCGCATTTAAACTGGTAACTTTTCACGTCGTGGAACGTCGCGAGATGACATTTCTTCCTATAACTACTCCCGAAAGCCTCCGAACATATTGGGCAGTTGAATTTACCAACTTTGTGAACGATTTCGCAATGATTGGTCAACGCGTGACGCGTCGGAAACGACGTCCCGCACACCGTACATTTATTCGCGATAACCGAATGAACGTTTTGCATGTGGCTTATAATCGTGCCTTTGATAGCGAAACCTTTACCGCACAAATCGCAAACGTATCGCTTACTTTTATTATGATACTTATTTGCATGGCATAGTAGAGGTGTGAAGAATTTGAACATTTCCCCACACTCCGTGCAGTGCATTACATCGTCCGACAAACGGAAGACATAGCAGCATTTGTCTATCACATGCATGTCTACGAAGAGATCGTGGGAATTTGCAGCGTGGTCTGCGACCTCATTTAGGGTTGACAACGATTTGGGACATATCTTGCATCTCAGATCGGAAATATCCCATTTGATTCTACTATACGATCCGATTCCTTTAAGTACACTCTTCATTTTAACATCCTGGTGCATCGTTCTCGTATGCTCCTTCAGTTTAGAGCTTTCTAGAAACGTCATGCGACAGTAGAAGCACATGTACCGATTGTGAAACCATTTAAATGGCATTATTGTCGTCAGTTCTAGCACCACACTGACGAATTTCCTAATCTCGATTTTGTCACGGGTCTTACCCGTTGTCAACTCTGATCTCTTATGGTTTCTCTTGTTGTCTGAAATTAAGAAAAAATACGTAGTCAAGCTCCTTTGAATATGCTTTCTCTTCTGGAATTTCCCTCATCACTCGGATCCGTTACATATAAATGGATGATATATTCATTTTATTAGGTGTAGTGGCATAGGACCTTTCAGAACCTTTTCACCTGATAGAATCCTTTACGAATTTATTTTAATTTGTCAAGAACGAACTTGCACATCTTCAGTGCTTTGTACCTTAAGTATAATATCGTTATTTATTTTAATGGATCAGTATAGAGTAGTCTCAAAACATACGAGATACACCAAAAAGTGATTTTGCGTCTATTCAAATGTTTCATATATTTAGACGACTTTACAATGTTTGCGCATTGTTTGCATTCAAACGTTTCGTATATTTCGAGGACTATACAATACTTGTACATTATTACCATAAGAAGGTGCTTATAACAACATAGTAAATTCAGGTGAAATAGAGGCATAACAGAGTTTTACAAAAACGGCGAGTGCTGTCTCTATAAATATGAAAATCTTACTACGAATAAATTTAAAAAAACATATTCCACATTTTAACTAACATTATGTTTTGTAATCAGAATTCGTCATTTTAAAGCCGACGCTTAACTCTTCTGCTAACCTTTATTCTTGCAAATACATAATTATGGGATGGAAATACTACTTGAACTTACGAACCGGCGGCAAATCGATAATGTATTTTGACGCTTTGTTGTAAAACCTAATATTATTACCTAAGACACTGTCATTGTTACTGTTATCGATGACGCGAACCCATAGGCTTTCCCTTACCAAAAATCGCTTAACGCAGTTAAACTTTTCACTTCGAAAACGGAATTTGAAATATTTCTTTACATAATGCTATTTAAAATAACACGTACTATATTTCAATGCCAAAATTAAAACAACCTTTATTGTACAAACGTTTATTGAATACTAATTACATACGATATCCGAACAATTACCTTGGGAAATAAGTACAGAGTTTTCTTATAATTTTTTCTATGGTTATTATTTACAGTTGAAAGATAACGAAAAGCGATACGCGAAAGAATATGTCATGTTTAAAAATGATGGTTAATTCCCCACAATCTCTTTTCTCGCTCGCTTACTCTTAACCGTTATCGACACTAGGCCAGTAATTTACTAACTAAACGTGCCTTAACCACAAAATGTAGCTGAGTAAATTCAATGAATTATAACTAAAAAACTGTAGATACAGCGACACTTCGACAGCGCCTTGTTAAAACTTAGTTAGCTAGCAAACGTGATCTAGCCCAGTCAATCCGGCCGTATCTAAGCAACATATAACTATTTCTTTTTCACCACCGATATTAGAAATATGCCATCTTACTTCCACATTTTATCTAAGATAGTGTGGCGTTACAATATTACTTTACGTATGTGTGCGTTATCGTGACATTTGTTTTGTCAAAATATTAGGTAGGTAACGTATCTACAGTTTTTTAGCTACAATATCGTTGAGTAGATTACAAAATCATAACTTTCATTGTTCATTATACGGTCCAAAGACGTCCGTCCAAACTTAGCGGTGGCTACTTTTTTATGTCAAAAGGCGGCAAACGAAAAGGTGGGTCAACAGATGTTAAGTGATCACCACCGTCCATAGACACTAGAAACACAAGGGGAGTCGTAAGTGCGGCCAGCCTGTGTATGGGGGAGGGGGAGGGAAAGGGGGAAAGGAGGTGGGCCTCCGGCGCTCTCACTGACCGAACGAAATGCAACAATGCAAGCATAGTTACTTCACGTCGGTGTTCTATGAGAGGGTGGTACTACCCCGGACGAGCCCACCCATTCATGCTGAAACTAGCAATAGCTACAGCGTGGCTCTACCACCTTCGAAGCTTCTTTTGTTATTCGCTTTTTAAGAAGCATAGCGAGATGAAATAAAGCATAATTTCTTAGCTCAGTGATTCCCAAACTGGGTTCCGCGGAACCTAGGGATTCCGTAGAATAGTCATCAGGGCTCCGCCATAATTATTTATTATTAGCTATTAAGTAGTACCACGGTTACAACAATTATATTGAAATAGCGCAAAATATGTGATGAGAAGGACCCATTACGTTTATGTCAATATTAGTTGCCCCCACGAACTTCGTTTCACAATAATGTGATTTTTTTCTTACCCTACCTTTGTAGTAGATACAACCAACATATAGAACTTTTTACTATGGTACGCCATAGAGACTGTTCGCTTTTCCGGAATACAAACTGAGAAAGTGAAATTTTTAAAGCAAACTGCAGTAAAATGATAAAATTACATACGTCAATTCAAAAATGAAAAAAAGGATCGTAATTACGGATGCGTTCAAGTTGCTAATAGCAATTTGAATTTGCGTTCACAATTACAGAAAAAAAAAACTGATTTTTAGGTTTTCCCGTGTAATTTCCCTATTTTTGTCTCCATACTCAAACCTTCCTCAGAGTTCAAGGAATAAATCAAATCAAAATTACTCGAATTGGACCAGCCGTCTTCGAGTTTTGCGCTTAGCAAAATATTTTGCGATTCATTTTTATACATATAGAAGTAGGTTGTTAGCAAGCATTCAGCCCGGACTATATATGGCCTAGCAGCGCACGTAGCTAGAGACAATGCGCAAATAACGTGTTTCAATTATAATACACATTTCTTTAAAAAAATGCACTTATATAAACTTCAGTGTTGATTTGTAATCATTTGATATGGGGTTCCGTAAAATAAAATGTATTAGGTTGATGTTCCGTTATCTTCAAATGTTAGGAAACTCCGTCTAAGCTAATTTGTCTGCTATAGTACAAAAAAAAAATCATCAAAATCCGTCAAGAATTTAATTTACTTCAATTTTTTAATGGACACATTATCCTGGAGAAAGTACCTTGCGTTTTATGGAGCAAAAATTATCCTGTAAGTTTCGTTTGGTTTTCATATCTATTGACACTCAGAGTAATAATTATATACATTTTTATAAAATCTACTAATCAATCAAACGTATGATGCCCTGGAAAATATCAATATTACATGTATATAGTACACACAGGCCTGTATACTACGCATCGCTAGTTTGACGCAAGCCGCGTAATACGGCCGGTCATGCTTACTTAGCATGTCGTGACGCGAAATTATAAATGTAACCCCATGCCAAAAATACCGCGCTCAACGCGCCTATAGCAGTTTTTACTTCATAAACTACCTCAATATACGAACAACGTAACCATTAAGATCAGCACGTTCCAAAATACAAACTCAGTTATAACATTACTAAGCACACAATACACCATCATATAAAATCAGGTCTGACGTGGAGAGATTATGGGCTGATAGTAGTACAAACATCTCAGAAATGGCACTCGACCTCAAGTTTGTCTAGTGAAACCCAAAAATACCCATTAGGAAGGGTCTAGACGATTCTAATCACTATATCTTAAGCATCGGGTAATGAACCCGGTTCCACCAACTTTTTCTTCCCATGCACATTGACGCAATGCTTCAACATGGTCTTCTTCGTTTTGAACGCCTTCTCGCATACGACACACTTGAAGTTCCTCTCATCGCTATGCTGCGGAAGATGGTACTGCAAACTCGTCCACTGTATGAACGCTTTACCGCATATCTTGCACGAATACCGCCTCTCGTTGGTATGTATGCGAACGTGTAATTCCATTGCGAATTTCCTCGGGAATCGCTTCCCACACGTCGCACATTCGAAAGGCTTCTCATTACTGTGTCTCACTTTGTGCAAATTCAGACGACCTGTGCTAAAGAAGGTCATCCCACATATCTCACAGGTCACGTTCTTCTCCTTGAGATGGACCCGTTTGTAGTGCTCTATCAGCAACCGCTTCAACTTGAACTTAATCGGGCATCGTTCGCATTTATACCACTGCATCTGTTGCGAGTGCTTGCTGTACATATGCCGATCCCTATCACGCTTATTGGTAAATGCCTCAGAACAAACGAGACAGATGCGTTTTGACTCGTGGTAATGCTTCACATGAACGTCCCTACGGCATTTGTTCAAGAATTTCTTATCGCAGTAAGGACAGTCGAAGGCACCTATCGAATGGGTATTCTGCGTATGCCTCAGCAGTTCGGATTTCGTTGGAAATTTGATCTCGCAAGCTTCACATGTGTGATTCTTGTCCAGATGATAACAGTCTATATGCTGGAGTAACGTGCCAAACATTTTAAACTTTTTCCCGCAACGTAAGCATGCGAAATCATTATCTGTCAGTTTAAAACATACGACTTCCGTTGGCACCTCTCCCAGATTCTCCCCATGTTCTTCATCAAGATGAACGGCCACTTCTTCTATACTATCAACATTTAGAGAACATACTTTGCATTGTAAATCTGTGATATCTAATTTGACCGTCGACTCTGCGACATGACTTTCTAAGTCATTTTCATCGGAATGCTTCGTCCGTGTATGTTTTCTCAACTCAGTAACGTGTTGGAAGCATTTCTCGCAGAAGAAGCACTTATGCTGGCTTCCGTGTCTCCTAAACGGTGTAACGTTTGATTTATTAAGTAAAACTCTCAGTTTCTTCAATAGTTTTTTACCATCAGCCAAATCAGTCTTCGGTAACGATGGCGTTTGGTTCTGTTTCTGTCTCGAAGATCCTGCAATTGGAAATGATGTTGGTAACCCATTCTGTCAGTTCCTTATTTTCTGTTCGGGTATAATCTTGTTTTAAATTTACTTTTATTTTATTTATTCTATTGGTGACTTCAATATGTAACACTTCTAAAGGCCATCAAAATGAGGTAATAAGACAATCTTATGCAAATACTTCAGTAATTTTAAACTACTTAACGCACTTTCTAACTTGGATAAAATAACTCCAAAGCAGACGTCGTTATTATGCCTACCAACTTAAAATCTCATAGCATAAGGAGTATCATTACCGACATACGTGGTAATAACAAATTAAATTAATTAAAGTAATAAATAACTGCAGTAAAATTATGAAATCTAAAGTTCTATAATATTTTGCAAAATCAATAGCCATTACCACACTTTTCGATCAACTCTCAATCCAGTCGGGTGTGGGGCTTGGGATTGGTCTCAATAAAATTAGAAAATTCTATTCTTAAATAATATTTATTTCCATGAAAGATATGCGGAGGAATAAAAAAGAAATGTTGTTCCGTAAGTAATATTATAAATACAGGCTTACAGTAAAATTAATATTAATAGATTTCAGTTTGTTTCATTCTTCAACAAATCAGAAATTTGGCACCTTTACAAACTCGTATAACACAGTCTTATTGCAATACAAAAGATGTATTAGGCAAAACAGTTCGTGCCTTCGCTCCCTTTTGATGTATGTTTATATGATGCTGTCGCATATTCTTTCTCGTTTTGAAAGCTTTCTCGCAAGACGGACACGGGTAGTTTCTTTCGTCGCTATGTTTCCTCATATGCAAGTCGAGACTCGTCTTTCCGAAGCCCTCCCACCCACAAACATTACACATCACATTTTTCTCCCGTAAATGTTTCTCACGTATATGCGTCAGTAGTCGATTCCTATACACAAAACTCAGACTACAATGCGGACATTTATGCTCCTCTTTCTTCTTATGGATTATAATCGTGTGTCTCGTTCTTTTGTAATGGTTCTCGAAGGTTTCGCTACAGAAGAAGCATTTGTATCGCTTGTTGTGGGCTCGTTGGAGATGTGTACGCATTCGTGTCATACTCGCAACGGTTTCTCCGCATATACTGCATTCTACCGGTTTCTTTTCGTGTTCCTGACTCACGTGGTCGCGCAGAAGCCTTTCAGTTTTTAAATGCTGTCCACAAATATCACACAAAATGGGAGAGATTCCGGCGTGCTCCTTATTTGTGTGTATCAATAGAAATGCGAAGTTCGTGTACTGTTTATCGCATAACACGCAATTGACGGTAATGTCGTGCAGTTTGAATGGTTTTATTAGGGAGCCAATGTCTTTGCTGAATTTTACTTGATGATTTGTATTCAAGTGGTCTATCAGTTTATCAAGGTCATCGACTTTATCATTGCAAATTTTACAGGATATGTTAGACACGTCGACGTAAACTAACGGGTCCCAATATTTGCTCATCGTTTTCGTTATCAAATCTGTATCTTGATGCACGAATTGATGCGATTTCAAATCTCTTGGTTCTTTGAATACCTCGTAGCAGTAGAAACATCTAAAACAGCTTTTTAGCCATCGAAAAGGCATCAGCGTTGACTTCATCAAAAGTTGGGCGCCACTCTCCCTAAGGACCTGCAGTTTTTCTCTACCCGACACTCCTCTTTCTCTTTTAACTGAACCCACTTTCTCTCTCTCTATTTTACAAATAGTTTTTAAACCTTTACGCTGTTTTTTGACTGCATGTTCCCAATCTGTCTTTATTTTCATGTCATCCACGATTGCCTCTGAAAGGAAAAGTCTCTTCTTAGATTCTATTGCTCAGTCTATGTACAATAGTAAATAGAATTGACACGTGCACATTTACTACAAAAGACAATAACAGTCATCATACAAAATCGTGAGTTTTTGATATAAGTCAAAAGTTTTAAACACAAGATATATTTTAAGTTATGAGTGACGTATTAGCTGAAGAGGTTGCATGCAATCTTGCAACTTTTTCATGTATATTCAAATGATGTTGTTTCATAGTCTTGCGGGTTTTGAAAGCTTTGTCACACGACGGACATTTATAATTCCTCTCATCACTATGCTTTTTCATGTGGAAATCGAGCCTCCCTTTACCAAAACCCTTCCACCCGCAAACACTGCACACGACATTCTTCTCTTTAAGGTGCGATTCTCTCACGTGTCTGAGCATCGTGTTTCGATAAACAAAAGACAGTGGGCAATGCGGGCATTTTTGCTCATCCTTCCTCTTATGGTCTATGATCATATGGCGTGACCTCTTGTAATGATTTTCGAAGGTTTCCGGGCAAACAAAACACTTGTATCTTTTATTATGTGCGCGCTGTAAATGAGTTCGCATTCGATAAACGCTTGAAACTATCTCCCCGCAAATGTTGCAAGTGACTGGCTTCTTCTCATGATCCTGGTTGACGTGATCCCGAAGGAGGCGTTCTGTACGAAAATGCTGACCGCAAATCTCGCACAGGACGGGGGAGAAGCCAGCGTGATGTTTATTTGTGTGGATCATTAAAAAGGCAAAAGTCGTGTACTGTTTTTCGCACATGACGCATTCAACTGTGAATTCGTTAAGCCTAAACGGTCTCACGTACGCTCCTATATCTTTGTTAAGACGTACGTGATGATCAGAGATTAAATGATCCACTAAATTGTCCAAATTACGTACATTATTCGGACAAAGCCTACACAACAGATTGGAGACATC
>MU158942.1:106410-128909 GCA_015888305.1 Antheraea pernyi
CACGACAGATTGGAGACATCTACATAAACGACTGGTTCTAAATATTTATTCATAGTTCTTTTAATCTCATCGCACTCTTTGTGCGTTTGCTGATGCAGTCTCAATTCTTTCGGCTCTTTAAAAACTTCATAACAGTAGAAACATCTGTACGAACTCTTCAACCAACGAAAAGGCATCAGAGTCGATTTCGACAACAGTTCTGTTACATTCTCCCTCATTATTAGTCGTCTGTCTTTACCAGAAATACGTTTCTCTAACTTCGTTGGGCAATGCTTGTTGTTTATGTAGACTTTTGATCGTTTATTCTGGCGTTTTAATGCATTTTGTCTTTGAGTTTGTTCATCGTGTGTCTCTGAAAGAAAAATGTATCTTCTTAAAACCTTGTCGCTTACCGTTGATTCGATACATTTCTTCGACGAATTATTAACAAATAATGAATACTCCTTGTTTAAGTTAAAAATATATTGTTGTTGTTCACAACAATTTAGAGTAGTTTGTCCTACTCAATTTCTTGTGTATTCTCTTATAGGAATTTATTTAGAGATAGTACATTAAAATAGTATTAAATAGGGGTTTATTTTTAAAAATGTTCATCCGTAATTGTATGGAATAGCTAAAGTTGTGTATGTAATTGATAATTATAATAACTAGTGGGTGTCCAGTGGTCGATATTCGACCATAATTCATTGATTTTTTAAAGCTTGAACTTTATTCGGGTTCTTTTGTCAAAGGGTATAATACTTCTATTATGAAAGGATTTCATCATGGCTACTCAGTTATTTGACGCTTTTTTTAATTGTATAAACATAAAAAGCGGTTACATAAGGTGGTAAGACTCTCAAATTCTAAGTAAAGATAGCTTTACGAAAATAAAGGAATTTATCACAACTCATGACACAATTATTAATTAATTTTACACGATATTTTGGGTAGGTGGTATTTCTGGATGCTATTGAATTAAATGTAGTATGTACATTATAAGGAATAGTGATACACCCAGTATCATTGTTTGGAAAAGTCATGGATACACAATAGAATCAAATAATGAATCCAAAACAAAGAAGTTTTTAATACTACCATTAACTTTTGAAAATGAATTCCTTTTTGTTCAACATTTATCATCAACTGTAATAAATATAATTGCTACATCACGTTGAACTAAGTCGTGGATTACTTTCATGAGCAAACAAATTTTCTTAATTTGATTTTACAAAGTATTTTTGGCTCATTTTTTTTATAGAATCATTTCAAGTGAACTCACCACAAAAAAAAAATATTGACTGTGACTTTGGTAATATAGTTTTAATCTCATGACAATATAAAGCAAAGTGAAAGCAATCTGGTCACCTAAAATTTTCAATAAAATCAAATAGAATAGTCATTATTTCAGTGGTTCCATAAATTTACTAAAGATAATTATTTAAATTATGAATCTACATATTATATTCTTATAAAATTAACCTACAATTTGACCAGTTGATCTCAAAGGGCATGTAAGGCATGCAACGTCAGTCATGTTAAAAATATTGAAAAGGAAAAATATTGGAACGTAAGAGTGACATCCGTCGAAATGTCTTTTCCATTTATATGTGTATATGTTGTGTAAAATTCAAGCAGTATATGCTTGTAATGCATTTTATATAAAAAAATAGCTTTCTGCACTTCTCCATATAAACTTTAACTATGCCAAATTTCACTTTCTTCCGTTCGTCCAGTTCTCTTAAAAAGGGGTACAAAGTTTTAGCTTCACGTATTAATATATACTAGTGGGCGTCCAGTAGTCGACATTCGCCCATAGTTCATTGATTTTTTAAAGGGATAAATATTATAATAATTATTGTATGTTATAATATTATTGTTGAATGTAGAATGAAAAAGGGTAATTGGAACGTAAGAGTAAAATAATACATACAATCGAGCATAGCAACCTCCTTCACAACCTTCTTTGAAGTCCTTTATTGACAGATGTCAAAATGTATTTTTTATTTACATGTGTGTATATGTTGTGTAAAATTGAAGCAGTAGTGTGAGTAATGCATATTTTGATTAATTTAATGTACTTCTAATGCATTTTATATAAAATAAATAGGTTTCTGCACTTCTCCTCCATATAAACTTTAACTATGCTAAGTTTCACTTTCATCCGTTCGCCCAATTCCGTTAAAAAGGGGTACAAAGATTAGGCTTCACGTATTAATATATATGATGTCATACTTGTAAGGATAATATAAAGAGAAAGCGAAGACTGTTGCTTCGTAGAGTGATGCATAGTATCGCTGTCCCGCTCTATACAATAGGTCGCTCTCGCGCTGTATACGCTATATACAAAATGATTGGCAGATTCAAAATCGCTATATTCATAATTAGTAAGGCTTACAGCGAATTGGTAACCTACATCGCGAACGAGGCTTCTTATTTCAAAACCTGCGATAAATCCCTTAATAATCGTCTCTCCTTGTGTTAAAACTTTGATCGGCTTAGTCTCAATATTTTGCCAACCAGTCGAAGGGAATTCTTCGTTGTAAAATCGACAGTATTTTCATAACAAAGCGGAAAATTATAGTCAAATAAACTATGTTAGAGCTACCCACAGATTAATAGTAAGAATTTTTTTTTTTCGAACTGTTTACGCTATTGACCGAGCAAGGTCTTAACAGCTTCACCGGACTACTAAGGCGAGCGCTTAAGGCACTCAGTCGATTTTATTTTGACAACTAGCTCAAGGGTGCGCGGCACACCTCGGCTTTGGCTGTTACCTGATACATGCAATTCGCGACCTATGTGAGCTACCCTGAGTTAAGCTAACTATCCATACATATATGAGTTGTTGAAACATATATGTGTACCAAGCATACATAACTCAACAACTCTTATATATATTTCGTATCGGATAATATTCTAAACCATTTCAGTTTGATAAGGGAAAAAAAGATAAAACCCTTCCACTTGCATGTGTAAGCGTGTATGCGTGCAAGAATAAAGATTATATGCAACTGTATACGCACTCATACACGAAAAAATATAGGAACTCTATTATGTATGATTAAACTTACACACACTTTTGTATATACATGTTTAAAATTAAATACTGTATTAGGCATAACGTGCCGTTTACTTCATTGCCTATCTTACAAGTGCAAAAGAATGATAAGGAACGAACAAAATAATTTTGGTCTTGAAGGCCAAAATTTTCCACACACAGAGATCAGGACTTCAGGATTCTATGGTGGTAGAGCCACGCTGAAACTATTACTGGTTTCAGCATGAATGGGTCGGCTCGCCCGGGGTAGTACCACCCTCCCATAGAAAACCGACGTGAAGTAACAGTGCTTGCATCGTTGCTTTTCGTTCGGTCAGTGAGAGCGCCGGAAGCCCACCTACCCTCCCCTCTCCTCGTTCCTTTCCCTCTTCCTCCCTTAATCCCTTCCCCCAAAGGGTGGTAACGCACTAGCAACTCCTCTGGTGTTGTTAGTGTCCATGGACGGTGGCGATCACTTAACATCAGGTGACCCAACTGTTCGTTTGCCACCTATGACATAAAAAAAGGACTTTAGTAAAGTTATGGTTAATTTACTTTTCACAGTAAAACAAATATCTTCACTGCGTCACGTATGTATTATCGAAATGTGTTATCGGAGGCGGCTGCTGGATACTCTTATGCATTCGCAAGAGATGAGCCCTCATAATCTTCTTCGTTGTAAACGCTTTGTCGCATACGTCACATTTGAAATTCTTTTCACCGCTATGCTTATACATGTGGTTCTTTAATCGGTTACTGTTGAACGCTTTCCAACCGCACACTCCGCACGTATAGTTCCTCACTTTCAAATGCGTGTCCCGCAAATGCGTCATCATCATACTCCGGAAGACGAACGTCTTCGGACAGTGCAGGCATTTGATCTCCTGTCGGTTCTTATGTTCCGCCGCCATGTGTTGCGACCTTTTGTAGTGACTTTGGAAAGTCATAGAGCAGACCAAGCACTTGTATTTCTTGTCGACCTCGTGTTGGTTCTTCTGGTGAGTTTTCAACTTGGATTTCGTCTCGCATTTCTCACCGCACTCGGGACAAAGCAACCCAGTATTCTGGTGTACAGATTTCACGTGTAACCGTAACAGATTGACCTGTTTGAAGTGTTGCCCGCAGATATCACACAGAATGGCAGACGTCCCTTTATGGTCCTTGTTAGTGTGGTGAAGCAGCGGTCCGAAAGTATAAAAGCTTGCACCGCAAGTTAGACAGGACACGGATAAATTTTCCAATTTAAACGGCACCATGGAAATTCCCACATCTTTGTTGTACGGAACGCCGTGTTGGACCATTAGATGATCTATCAAATCGTAGAGGTCCAGCCGGGGTTCCGGGCACAATTTACAAGAGAGGTCTGATATGTCTACGTAAATCGCAGGCTCCCAATAATTGTTCATCGCTTGCTGTTTCACTTCATCACCGGTGTGTATAATCTGATGTTCCTTCAAATCGGACACCTCTTGGAATATATCGTAGCAATAGAAGCAGCGATAGGAACTTTTGAGCCAACGGAATGGCATGACGGTGGATTTAGTTAGCACATGGAGGGCATTCTCTCTCATTATCTCGCGTTTCTGTTTCGCCGTGATAACGGGCTTTCCCGTAGTTTCGTAGAACGCTGTGTCGCCTCTCATTTTCTCTTTACTCGAGTTCTGGCGACCTCTATGTTCTCCTGTAAGGAAAACGATTTTCACAGATGTAATTTAATGTATATATAGAGGTAGCCAGAAATCGTCATGCAATATCTTTATGATTTATCAATCTTGAAACATTCTCTACACATATACGATTTTTTTTTATTATAGTATGTGTGCTTTTACTTCCATCGGTGAGACTTTTGAGGATTTTAACAGATTTACAGATGTCAAGGTAAATTGAGCTAGTTTGTGAAGAGTTGGTTAGAACAAAGGTCAGCAAACCGGGGCTCCTTAGTAACGGCTTCTCCATAAAGCGTTTAGTGTTGACACGAAATATTATATATTAACCTGCCTTTGTAAGTTACGAGTAAACAGTTTCGAAACGTATGCCTAAAGAAAAGAGGCACATTTTTAAAAAGCAACAATAGCACGGCATGTCCCTTGTAAAAAAGACATATTGCGTAAAAACAAGCTCGAGAGTGTACTTTTAATCCTTTTTTTTATACCGTAGGAGGCAAACGAACAGGTGGGTCACCTGATGTTAAGCGATCACCGCCGTCCATAGACACTTGCAACACCAGGGGAGTCGCAAGTGCGTTGCCAGCCTGTGTTGGGAGAGGGGGAGAAAGGGTTTGGACAGGGGATATGGGTAGGGAAGAGAAGGTGGGTCTCCGGCGCTCTCACTGACCTAACGAAACGCAACAATGCAAGCACTGTTACTTCACGTCGGTTTTCTATGAGAGAGTGGTACTACCCCGAGCGAGCCAACCCATTCATGCTGAAATCAGTAATAGCTTCAGCGTGGCTCTACCACCTATGTAAATGTATATACAAGCTCCTTTTGAAAGCCTAAGTAATGTGCAAATGGCACGCATCGTGAACGATTACGACAACGAATAACGATTGAATTATAAATAAATCAAAAGAAAAACTCGATTACGAAAAATGTTCAAACTTTTTTTAGTTTTATTAATGTACCAATATTTCCATTGAGTATTTGTAACAAAAATACCTACTTATATTCATCCTCTGTTATTTAATTCACAGTATCCG
This sequence comes from Antheraea pernyi, assembly GCA_015888305.1. Taxonomy (NCBI): domain Eukaryota; kingdom Metazoa; phylum Arthropoda; class Insecta; order Lepidoptera; family Saturniidae; genus Antheraea; species Antheraea pernyi. Next base: position 112,129 of record MU158942.1, read on the forward strand.
TCTATACAAATATTATAAAGAGGTAAAATTTGTAAGTTTGTGACATCTCAGGAACTACTAAACCGATTTTGAAAATTCTTTTACCAGTAGGAAGCCACGTTATTTGTGAGTGTCATACGTTAATATCACACTAAGACCAATGTTTTAAAATCGGGATTTTTTTCCTTTCGAGAGCTTCCTCTGCGTCATAGCCCAAAATAACTATTCCACGCGTACGAAGTCCCGGGCAGAAACTATTAATTAATCATATTATCTATACTAATATTATAATTTGGGGTGTAAGAGGTGTCGAATAATATCTAAGACTTAGGGACATAGACATCCAAGCCAACCTCACCTGCACGTGGTACACCATGCCGAATAACGAACGAGGCAATGGCGAAAGCGGGGTGCTAGGGTTTTATAGCCTGGCTGGGTCGCAACCTCCATAAATATGGCGAAAAAGTCCGTCATAGTGATTTTTTTTTTATACTACGTCGGTAGCAAACAAGCATGCGGGCCGCCTGATGAAAAGCGGTCACCGCAGCCTATGGACGCCTGTAACATCAGAAGCGTTACATGCGCGTTGCCGACCCTACCGATTCGCTTCTGCGGGTCGCGTTTCGGGATCAGCCTGTGCATATCCAGCTTTTTGCAGGCCGGCATGACAGCGGCGACCGGCGATGGATAGTGTGTCACTCGGTGGTCGCCAATGTTTTTGGATTGTACCGTGCTTACCATCAGGCACAGTGCAGTCATTTTGCCATGCTACTATAAAAAAAAAATATAAAGAGGTAAAGATTGTGAGGTTGTAGGGGGTAATATCTGAGGAGTCGAAAAAAAAAAGGTCGGACGTTTCTTACGAACGCTGCCTTAACGATGAGAGATATATGATTGAGTTCTAGAGAAAAGTTGTAGAGCTTGATAATGCCTATTACCGCCCAACGAAGAGGGCACGGGTCTGCTAGTATATAAATATTTGTATAGCTTACGTCATTCTCATAACATAGAGAACATTCACAAACATGTATTGAAATCCAACGAGCACTACACACAGTGCACCAAATAAATATTCATACATACACACCAAAAAGTTAGGTTTCCACTTTTTGGATATTTGGGTAAAAATACAACACAGATGTACATAATATACACAAAAAGTGGATGTGAGTGATTATGATAGTGACAGACTCCGCCATATATGTTTTTGAACTTATACTTCTTTTGGAGCGTTCGGGAAAAACGATGAGAGTATATTTTTACGATGCGCGCGCATAGTCACGAAAAACCTACACCCTGAAGTTATTACGAGGCGCGCGCACACCGTCACCCTGAATTTAGCTATAGTCAATATTTTGTTCCTTTGTATTTGTATTTCTTTGTATTAAAACTTTCAATGTATTAAATACATTTTGTCTATTGTTAGTGTCGTTTTTTCTACAAACCTACAAATAAGGCGAAAGATAAAATTTTTGAAAAGATTTTTATCTCGTTACTCCAAAGAAGTATAACTTCTAACGCGCAACGTACATAAGTACACACACTTTTTTTTCAGAACTTTACGCCACCTATTTAATAATCCATCACTAGATAGCGCTGCATACACGTCAACTTTTATACCATAGTCACGAAAATTGATATGTGTAGATATCTCGAGAGAAATTATATTTTTTACATTATTTCTAAATAATAACAAACACATTCGAAGCCACAGGCACTGCTAGTTTAAATTAACAATACGAAAACGTTTACGATGTATATATACACATAAAATCATAACAAACAAAGTCGACAAAGAGGTCCCAAAAATTTGGTCGTTGAATCATCTCATATTTTACTTTTAATAGCCCTCATGATAGTGAAACTCCATCTCGTGTTGTTTCAAACACTCCAAATTCATGAAACACCTATGACATAATCTACAAACCCTACCGGAGGTACCGCTATGCATTTTGACGTGGGCTCTCACATTACTGGCCTAACCAAAACACTTCCCGCATTTACATAGTTTACTTTTAATAACCCTCATGATAGTGAAACTCCATCTCGTGTTGTTTCAAACACTCCAAATTGATGAAACCCCTACGACAGAGCCTACAGACCCTACCAGAGCTACCGGTATGCACTTTGATATGCGCTCTCAGATTACTGGCCCTACCGAAACACCTCCCGCATATACTGCACGTGTAATCCTTATCACCGTAATGTTTCCGCTTATGCAAAGTCATCATCCATTTAATTCCCGCCCGATAGTCGCATATATCACACGTGTAAGACATCTCCGAATGCGAAGACTGAACGTGCAATAACATCGCGCCCTTCGTCGTGCAAATCTTCGAGCAATGCTCGCATTTAATTTTATATTTCTCAACGTTATGGTCCCTTCCCATATGGACCTTCAATTTGTAGTCGGTATTGAAAGTGGTGCTGCAGAGACCGCATTCGTGTATTTTGGACTGGCCGTGGACGATTTGTTTGTGTTTTTTTAATCTGTTCCGAGCGTTGAAGGTCTTCCCGCAGAGCGAGCACCTGTGCTCGATATGGCATCTGGTGATGTGTCGCTTCAAACGAACTTGATTGATGAAACTCAATCCGCAGGTTTGGCAGATAAACGTATGGGCGATATGTTCCTTATACATGTGGCCAACCATACATGTAAAATTGTTATACTGGACACCACAGAGGACGCATTGCAAGACATCCTTGCTTAAAATAAATGGGAAGAAACAAACCCCTGTCGATTTATCATAATTTTCTTCGTGAACGTCGTCTATGTGTGAAATTAAGTCGTCGAAATCGCGTATTGGGATCTCGGGACAGCGTTTGCAAGAGAGATGGACCACGTCGATTTTTACTGGTACATCTTTGGAAATGATCCTCTTTGGGATGAACGCGTCCAAGTCTACCGATGGATGGGCGTTAACGGTGTGCTCTTTTAGAGTGTCGCAGTCTCTCATCTGCTTCGAGCAGTAGAAACAACGATAGCCCTTCGTGTTCCATATAAATGGAGTAACGTGCCCGTAGCGCAGGACCGTGAGTACGTTCCTCCGCACATTCGCTAGTCGTTCCAAGTATGTCTCTTGGTACACTTTCTTGTCTTTCAATCCTGGAACGAGAATTTTCGTTTACGTCCCTTTAATTTGGTATTATTCCTTCGGCTCTACTAAGATCATAGATGTTTGAAGATTTATTTCTGTCTCTTTCATTTATCATAACAAAGAGTAGACAGCATCGATAAGGATAATGCTTTTAATTTATAGTGTACTGATGTAAGAAGTATATTATTGTTAAATATTAGTCTAAGCTTGGAAATCTTCTAGAAGTCTGGACGGTTCGGGTATTAAAAGCCTTGTCCCACGTATTTTAGTAGTCTTATGATTCCAATAAAAATTGCTGCATTAAAATATGTTATTTTAAGTTTTATACCAAAGGTTTGTACACGCCATGATTTAATAGCAATGTGAAGCCACTTTTAATTAAGCTTACAACGATATATCGAAAACTGTTGGTATCGATGTTTATAGCGATTCAATAGAACTAAGAATACGATGGTATCGATATCGGAAAATCAGTAAATACTACAAAAAGAATCCTTTGTCACGTTTATTTGCATGTTCCTTCAGTTCTTTAAACTCATCGAGGAGAACCGGCAAAATACTCGATCTGGTTTATTCCTTCATCTAGATATTTTAAAAAGGTAAAGTTTGTGACGTTGTTGGAGATAATCTCAGGAACTACTGGTCCGTTTTGAAAAATTATTTCAGTGTTATATAGCTAATTTTATCGAGGAAGGTTATATTATAGGCTATATTATCGCATTAAGACCAATAGGAACGGAGCACCAATAAAGAATGTTTCAAAATCGGGGTTTTTTTCCTCTCGAGAGCTTCCGCTGCGGGTTAGCGTTAGCACAAAGCCCAAATTCTACTCAGGCTTACATAGTTCGTGTTATATATTTTTAGAAAACATAAATAGTTACATTCGTTTTTGATGGATGCATTCATGGATGGATGGATGGATGGAGGGATGGAGGGATTAATTTCCAAACGTCACAATCGTTCACATATTCATCCACCCTTTACATACCCCCTCACCCCTTTAGATATTAAATCCCGCTTAACATGGTTCTTGAACTCACTATCCGGCAAATCGGTAATGTGTTTTGGGACTTTTTTTATAAAACCTAACACTATTACCTAAAAAACTTTTTTTGTACTTTGTGAGCCTGAAGCATAGAATGACCAATTAGTTGTTGTTTCTAGTATTTAAATTATGTTGGTCTTTTACTAGATCCAGCATATCTAAGTTTTTACGGTTTTGCGTATTAGCCACGTTAAAGTCTACCTCGAATAGAGCATTAATAATAGAGAGAGACGAGGATACAATAAAAAGAGAAACATATATCAAAACAACCACATGGTTACGTGTTGCAGTTTTTATTTACAATACATTAACATATATTATATAAATTGTTTAATCTTGGAATAATTTATAGAATTCATTTTTTATATTATTATTATTAATTACTACTTCATTAAAAAATACATAAAACTCAAATAATTGTCTATAAATATCAAATATAAAATCCGAAAAAGGACGACAACAGTTTGCGAAATCATCCAAAATAAATCACATAGTTTATTCCACTGGCCACTTTCACTCACTACTTTCTCGAATCTTCTCGAACAATCTTTCACAATTATAGGTAATTAGTCCATCAATTATATAATCGACCTAAGCACTATCCATTTAATGAGTCCAATTAAATACTCAAAAAAGCCCTCTATTTCACCACTTCCTATACCAAAAATTGCAGACTAGAACCCGGCGTGGAATCAACTGGAACCGTTAACAATCATAGAACGTACTCCTCAGCGACTTGATTCGCGTCCAAACCGTCTTTTACGACCTCCAATTGTACCATTTCGCTGTCACCTAACTCGTCAACCATCGCATCGCTCGGCCCTAGGGGCTCGAACTGCTCGTGTATGTTCCTTATATGCATCTTCAGATTACCCTGATGCGTGAAAGCCTTATCGCAGAGCGTACACGTGTATAATTTATGGCCCGTGTGCAGCACAGAATGGGAATTCAAATTGCTCTTCTTCGAGAACTTCTTCCCGCAGATCGCACAGACAAACTTCTTCTCTCCATTATGCTTCACCATATGGAGTTTAACGTCGTAGGAACCGAAGAACTTATCGCCACAGACTTCGCACTCCACATTCTTTTCTCTCAAATGGACACGTCTCATGTGCCTCGACATTATGCTTTCCTGCGGATACACTTTAGGGCAATAGGGACACTTGATCTTTAACTCTTCGACACCGTGAACATTGGCCAAGTGCAGTTTCTTCAGATAGGGGCTTTTAAACGTCTCCGGACAACGAGGACACGTCGACAGATTGACTAAATGCACGTTCTTCTCGTGCAGTATCTTCTTGGATAGAGTAGCGAGGCTGATTCCACAGAACTCGCACGTGTATCCCCCTTCCCTATGATAGTATCTGTAGTGCATTTTCAAATGGTTTTCCCCCTGGAAACTCGTTCCGCATACGTCACAAATGTACTGATGAGACAGGTGATGCTTGTTCGCATGCCGTAGGAGGTACTCGAAGAATACAAACTTCATGTTACACGTTGGGCATGTCGGTTGGTCCTTGTCCAGCTTGAAAGGGAGGAGGCAGTTCGGAACGCTCATATCGTATTCCGCATCGTGAGCGATTATCAAATGGTGTATTAGTTCCTCTAGATTGTTAACCGTTTGGGGGCAAAGTTTGCAAGATACATCGGTGACGTCAATCTTGACAGCGGCGTCTCGATTTCGGTTATTCTTCGTCCGATCGAAGATGACCAGTTCGAGATTCGCGTACTGGTGCTCGTTTGCGGTATGCTGCCGTAATACTTCAGGATTTTTCATCGTCTCAGTACAGTAAAAGCATCTGTATCTCCCCTTGTGCCACATGAACGGGGTCACGTTACTGTACTGCAGCACGTATTCGACATTCCTCCGCTTTATTAACAACTTTCGTGCGATTTCCATTTTCTTATTTTTGTCATCTTCGTTATTCAGTTTGTAACCTGAAATGAAACGTTGCGTTTTACTTGGCGGTCCTTTCTTGTATACTCTACGGTTCTCGTTCACAGATTCGTGGTATTGTCCGTTGAGAATTCACTACACGATGGTCGGTCTTCAGTGAGCTTATTAATTTATTTAAGGTTAACAAAACTGAGTCATATACTTTGTCATAAGTCAAAACAACGTGCACAATACAAGAGGAAATATAGAGGATTTAAAAACTAAAAAGAAAGTCAAAGAAAAAACAACCATTTTAATGATAATCTTCAGACGTATTATCATCATAAGCGTGTAAGGGATCTATTGCATGGTCATGGACCAATTCCCGAAGGAAGTTATTGATATTTCCATTCCAGCACCAGGCCACGACGCCTAACAAAGAATTCTTACAGTCTAAATGTGTACTATATTGTATCGGAAATACATCAATTTACTAATGGCGAGCGCTTTAAACGTGGAAACCTTTCGAGTGTAGAAATAAATGAGATGAGGCGTGTTATAGTCTGACCGCAACCGCTATACCGCACCTTAGGTATGTGCGGAGAGGTGGGGAGTAAAATTATATAACACGCGACCCAGCTTTAGATATACTATCTCATATGCGTCTGACACAGACAGTCTGTTCGCCTCCCATCTCGCCGCTCGCATAATAAGCGCGGTACAGCGATTGCGGTCAGACTATAGTCGAGTGGCTTGACCGGTGGAACATCAATTCGATGTCCGCGAGCTCGAACTCCGACATGTATCAACGAATCTTCACTAATATTATAAAACGAAGACCACTGCCACGTCTGTCTGTCTGTCTGTTCGCGATAAACTCAAAAACTAGTGAACGAATTTTCATGCGGTTTTTACCAGTAGATAAAATGGTACATAAGAGAGAGTTAAAGTATGTCAAGGTTTTTTATTACAAGGGCGGGACAACGTACGCCAGGTCCGCTAGTCTTTACTAATTTAAAATACACTTACTAATGTAAAATTAGTTAGGGCTTACGGTTATGGAATACATCGCGAGGAAACCTCAAATCGAGAAATGTTCTTGTAGTGCCATTGTATGTGACAAAAATATAGAACTGTGGATCTATCAGTGTTTGAAATCGCCAATACGTCGTGGGCTGGCACAGGGGTGATTATACCCATCTCTTCCTTCGGGAAGAGACCTATGACCCTGAAATGAGTCTTTTACAGTCTGAACATGATGATGATTATGAGTGCTATAGAAAGAGAGGTAAAGAGGTTATTGTTTTATTTAATTATCTTCTTTAACAATATTATTATTAATATTCCTACTAATTTTGTTTGATTTAAATAGCGAAGTCTTAGAGTGTTTCCTACTTTATCTTATACTGAAAGAGGTAACCCTAATGATATTAGTTTTTTTTTTTTTCGAACTGACTACGCTTTTGACCAAGCACGATCTTAACAGCTTCACCGGACTACTAAGGCGAGCGCTTAAGGCACTCAGCCGATTTTATTTTGACAACTAGCTCAAGGGTGCGCGGCACACCTCGGCTTTGGCTGTTGCCTGATAAATGCAATTCGCGACCTATGTAAGCTAACCTAAGCTAAGCTAACTATTCATACATATATGAGTTGTTAAAACATATATGTGTACCAAGCATACATACCTCAACAACCCTTATATATATTTCGTATCGGATGATATTCTAAACTATTTCAGTTTGATAAGGGGAAAAATAAAACCCTTCCACCTGCATGTGTAAGCGTGTATGCGTGCACGTGTGTGGAGGTGATATTAGTATTTATTTATTTATATATGATATAAGTACTACTGGATACATACATTACGAACAATTTTTTTTTAGTTTTACAATTTAGACTCTTGCTCCATTTTTTTTTTAAACAGGGTCGTCCTGAAGACACACGATAGAAGTGAAATTTTTGTGTAGTACAATGTTACTTAAAAAAACATGATATTTTAAAAAATTCAACAAGAAACCAATTTATCACGGACACCCATCCAAATACAGACCGCGCCCGACGTTGCTTAACTTTGGTGATCGAACGAAAACCGGTGTTTGCAACACTCTACCCGACGCAGCGGTTACCGCCCCCCCCCACTATTTATTACACAAAAAGGTCGCCGATCAAATTCTAGGGTGTTAGGAATACCAAAGTCAATAATTCTGTGATATATTTTATTGTATGGAAATTACATACATTTTGATTACTTGAACTTTTTTTACATATTTATACTAAAATCATAAATAATGTAATAAAAAGTAATATCTGTCATGCAGATGTCAATTGAGGAAAGCAGAAAAAAAAATTAAATATATCTTTAACACGATAAAAACATACATAGAAAGGCTACATTCTTGCAAATAAGTAAACCTGTTCAAAGAAAATTAAACCGACTTAAAAAAACACGAACTGAAAAATGTAAAATAATATGCCATTCACTTAAACACAACATTTTGTCTTAGAATTAGAAATCATATATCGGGGGAGCTACTATTGACCTGCGTCCGTACTATTGACTTTTTTTGGGGGATTTACTAATGACCTCAAATTGGTTGAGTTTCTCGACTGAGTTCATGCATATCGACACTATTTACCCCGGTGTGAGATGCCATTGGTTGGAGTTATTGGCTGCCAGCTTTAGCTGAATGTCTTAAAAGGCGACCGGCAACTAGATACAGAGGTATCCTCGCTCAGACAGTAGGGCTAGTCATATCTACGGATCATTCGTAACTACCTTCAGTGTTGCATTTATGTGTAGGCAAAATTTTTATTCCATTTATATATCCATAAAACACTTATGAACGGCATAATTTACGCAAGGTTCTCATTGAATGAAAAGTGGAAATATAAAAAAATTAAACATGTTATATGAACAATTAAAATTTGGATTTAGCTCATTTTACAATCCGATACGAAATATATATAAGAGTTGTTGAGGTATGTATGCTTGGTACACATATATGTTTATGAATAGTTAGCTTAGCTTAGCTCAGATAGGTCGCGAATTGCATGTATCAGGCAACAGCCAAAGACGAGGTGTGCCGCGCACCCTTGAGCTAGTTGTCAAAATAAAATCGGCTGAGTGCCTTAAGCGCTCGCCTTAGTAGTCCGGTGAAGCTGTTAAGACCTTGCTTGGTCAATAGCAAAGTCAATACGAAAAAAAAAACTTATTTTGTAATGTAACTACCTACACATGCGTTGCCTCCTACGAGGCAAAAATCTTTTAGTAAGTTATATTGTCATTTTGCTGGTAAACTTATAAAGCAGCAAAAGACGAGTTAAGTTTTCTGGTTGTTACTTCCGTCACGCGCCTATTCTGTTTCATAAATGACCGTACTTTTTATGCATCTCTTTGTGCGAACCCAAATTGCTGCGTCTCAGAAACGCTTTCCCACATATCTCGCATGTAAATTTCCTTTCCCCTTCATGCCGAACCATATGCATCTTCAATAAGTGATTATCAAAGAACTTCTCATTACAAACTGAACACGGGACGTTCTTCTCTTTAAAATGGGTCCTTCTTATATGGTCTTTCATGAAGGAATTCCTCGTAAACATACGACCGCAGAAACTACATTTATGACCCTCGTCATGGACTTTAATCATGTGCTTCTGTTTCTGGTACTGTGAGGGGAACTGCTCTGGGCATTTGGAGCACTTGTACTCCTTTACGTCATGGAACCTTGCTTTATGCCGCGCCAAGCACCATTGGTTGTTATACTTTGTACCACAGATGTCGCACTCGCACGATCCCATGTGCGTATACGAGATGTGAACTTTCAAATTGGCAACATTCCTGAAGGATTTACCACAGAAATCGCATATCCTGTTGTTATTATTGTGAACCGAGTTTATATGACGCTGGAGGGTGCTGAAATATCGGAACACCGTCGAGCAAATCGGACACGGAATGTTGTCTTTAACAATCCTGAAGGCTTCCACACAGCTCTTTACCGATTTGTCGTAATTCGCCTGATGTTCCTCTATCAGATGGTCCACTAACGCATCCAAATCATCCATCGGTTCACGACACAACTTACAGACTAGTTCTGATATGTCCATCTTCACTGACACTCGTTCCCCCTTACATGTGCTCATATATTTCGAGTTCAAATAACACACCGGATGTTGAGATATGGTATGTTCTCTCAACTCCTCGAATTCAATATACTTTAGCGAGCAATAGAAACACGAATACTTGGAAAAGTACTTAAAAGGCATCGCCGTCGACATATTCAAAATACACAGAATGTTCTGACGGATTTGTTTCAAATCCCAGTTCTTATTGCCTTCTATTTTATCGACTGGGAAACTGTTCAGTGTTCTGTGTGCCAGAAGTTTCACCTTACATTTACTTATGTGCTGGTTTAAGCCTTGACCGGAATGGAGCTCTTTGGAGCAAAAATTACATTTATAACTACCGTTGTCAGGATGATCGACTTGCATATGCTTCTGTAGTAGAGCAAGGGACACAAAGCGCATTCCACAGTTGTTACACTGTCGGAAATGATTATTCTGATGCCGACGTAGTAGGGGAAAGGTTTCGAAGCTTAGGAAGCATTGGTCGCAAGGATAACCGCCCTGTCGATGGTAATTCCTAATATGCAACGCTAAATCCCGCTTCTTGTTGAAACTGACACCGCATTCGTCGCAAATATAACTGTTCTGCGGATGAACGGTATTGACGTGATTGACCAAATATCCGAAATAGGAGAATTGTTGTTCACAAAACAGACAGCGAAAGTCCTCAAGTCTGTACTCTTGGAAAGGGATGTCTACGCTTTTGTCATATTCCAAGTTGTGTTTGGCGATCAGGTGATCGACGATTCCACTGACCGATTGACACTCGAACGGTTCTACGCAAATGTCACAAGCTACTTCCGACACGTCGACCTTTATCTCGACATGATTCCCTTTTATCCTTCTCAATGAGAAATCTTTCGTGGAGCAGGACCCGTGTGATTTAGTGTGCTTTTTGAAGACCTGGTATTCTGTGTACGTTTTCCCGCAATAGAAACACAGGTACCTCCCTCGCCATTTGAATGGCATTACGGTCGTATAGTTGAAGAGCGTTTTCAAGTTTTTCCTGCGACGCTCAGACGTACACCCTTCGTAGGGCCCGTATTCATCTGAAAAGAAACGTTTCCTGCTGTAGTCTGTAGTATTGCTGTAGTAATAGCCTCAACATCTCAAAGTCTGTAAATCATTAATTAAATTAAATCCATTTCCTCTGGAGACATTAAAATGCATTATTTTTTATAGACCTTAAGGGCATTAAATAGTGAGTCATTTTGCGATAGCTGATCTATCATTTTGGCATTAAAGTCCACCAGTAAAGAAGCTAATGAAGAAACCAAATATACCACAGAAAAATTGTTTACACAAAATTTAATATTAAGTATGAGTATTAACAAGTTTATTATGCGACGACATGTGTCCTCTAAGATTTTTTTTCCACAAAAATTTCTTCCCGCAAATATCACAATGAAAGTTTCTCTCACCAACATGCTTCACCATATGTGTCTTAAGCCGTTGTGCGTCAAAGAACCTCTCAAAACAGACGGAACACTCCACGTTTCTCTCCTTTAGATGGAACCGGCGAACGTGGTTCACCATTGCAGAGTTTTTAACATAGACCCTACCGCAGTGGGAGCACTTGTGACCGGCATCATGCGCTTCTAACATATGTCTCTTCATCCAATAATGCGTCGTAAATTTCTCCTGACACTCAGTACACTGGACAACCTTTGTACCGTGTACTCTCCCCATATGCACTTTCAAGGTATTATTCGTCGTAAAAACAAGCCCACAGTCGCACTTATGCCTACCAAAATTATGCCACGTTACGACGTGTGCCCTTAAGCTCGGATTCGTCCTAAATGATTTACCACAGTATGTGCATATAAATTTATTGTCCGTATGCGTCCTACTGACATGTCGTAGGAGCAAGCTAAAGTATCTGTAAACTTCACCGCAAAAAGGGCACGGGAAATTGTCCTCGATCAATTTGAACGCCTGCATATGTTCGCCTACGGATTTGTCGAGACGAGTCTTATGTTCTGAAGTCAGATGTTCGAATAAACCGTTCAAATCATCGAAAGTTTCAAAGCAAAGCTTGCAGGATAGACTGGACGTGTCGACTTTGATCTGCATCCCCTCATACCTGTTACGTAGTCTCATGGATTTAAAAGTGATGTCGCAATGGGGATGTTCATTGACTGTGTGCTGTTTCAAGGAATCACATCGCGGGAAGTCTTTCGAACAGTAGAAGCATCGAAACCTATTCATGAAATATTTAAACGGTAAGGCTGTAGACTTGTTAAATACACAAGCGATATCATTCCTTATCTCTTTGACAGTCTGTTTCCTATCGTCTTCTACAACAATGGTTTCGGAAGGTTTGTTCTCTTTGACAGTGCATTGTGCCGCGTGTCGCAAAAAGCCTTGTTTCGTGGTCATAACTTTATGACAAAAGCCGCATTCAGCGCCATCGGTGTCGTGTTCCCGTTTCATATGCCCCAACCGGGACACCTCCGAAGAGAATGTCTTAAAACAGATATTGCAAGTAGATATGTGAGCATTCTTACGATGATGCTGGAGCTCAGAATTGGAACTAAAACTTGCAAAGCATTTCAGACAAGAATACACCTTCCTATGATACACTCTAACGTGATGATCAAGATCTCTCTTCTTATTAAAGGTCTGCTCACACTCGTGGCATAGGAAGCAGTTAATCGGATGTTCGTTATTCATGTGGGAGACGAGTTGGCGGAAATACCTAAAGCTCTGTTCACAGAAGAGGCATTTGAGATCATACAATCTGTACGTAGTTATCATTAGTTCGACGTCCCTATTGTAAGGCAAATTGTGTTTTACGATCAAATGTGATACAATGTCATAGAAATTAGCGAATGAATTCATGCACAGCTCGCAAGTTAAATCTGATACGTCCACTTTGACTTCACTGTCGGGAGCTTTAACTAGCCTGATGGCCCTATCGCTATCAGAGCAATCTCCATGTCCCTTAGTATGCTTTTTAAGATCGCTATAGTCTATCAAATCACGGCCACAATAAAAACACATGTACTTCATCCGCCATTTAAACGGTATCAACGTGGTATTGTTGAACAGTATTTGTAGATTCCTCCTTCTGTAGTAATTAGCGCTATTCATCTTTGCCGGCGCATCTGGAAAGAGATTTACCCTTCTGTAACATTTCTTTATTTCATCTGATTGGTGAAATCCAGTTTGGATGGACGCTCATATTTTAAGGCATATTCTCTTTTGACAGAGCTGAAAATCGAGTAGGAGGACGTAAATTGACCAGACTTTATAAATTGATATATGCAGAATGTTAATAAGCCGATCAAGATAAGGAAGGTAAGAATGTAGAGATATCTTGGGATTCAGGGATGTTTGTCTCCTTAACGTTGATAAACTGATAGGACAAAAATCTAATAATGTAGGCACAGCAAGTACTAGATAAAGTCCATTTAATGTTTACCAATCTCCGATTAAATATGAGAACCCTATATAAAATTGTAATTGACTAGGTCTTATAATTTACAAAATCATAAAAAATAACACTGAAAAACCAATAGCAGTGTCACAAATACGAGTATAATGAGCAAAAAAACAATAAATTACTAAAGGCAATTCTATGCGTATATACCTTAAAATTAGTCTAAAAGAATAAATCATTGAAGTCTTAGACAGGAACTTATATTTTTATCTTCTTAATCTAGTCTCTGATAATAAATTATGGCACGCGATAATAATAAAGACATTCACTACATCTGCGCTGCACCGAGATGCTTATTATGCCTAACGATATGAGTTCGCAAGCTTTTCCTCCAGAAAAATCTCTCGCCACAGACTTCGCAGTGGAAATTCTTCTCACCGCTGTGTTTGACCATATGCCTTCTCAAGAGGATATTATTGAAAAACTTCATACTGCAAATGGAGCATTCAACGTTCTTTTCCTTCAAATGCGTCCGTCTTACGTGATCACGCATGAAAGAATTCCTCGTAAACAGCTTCCCGCAATACGAGCACTTGTGGCCCGAATCGTGGGCGTCTATCAAATGCTTCTGCCTTAGGTACTGTGTCGCAAAACTCTCCGGACATTTAGGGCATTTCGCCGCTCTAACCCCGTGCGCTTTCGCCATATGCATGTACAATCTAGACGGTATATTGCAATCGGCACCGCATATGGTACACTTGAATCGACCGTCTCTATGATGCCGCCAGATGTGAACCCTCAAGTTTTGATCTCTCCTGAACGTTTCTCCGCAGTACACGCATATGATATTATTGTTCGTGTGTTTTTTGTTCATGTGTTTCAATAAGGTACCAAAGAACCTAAAGGCCTCGCCAGGGCAGTTAGGGCAAGCCATATGGTCTTTTATCAATCTGTAAGGTTGGAGACAGGTGGTAATCGATTTATCGTAATTCGCTTCGTGTTTCCGTATAAGATGATCGAGAAGATTATCCAAATCGGACATCGATTCGAAACAAATCTTGCAAGCTAAGGACGAGATATCGATTTTGACGCAAGCGACCGACTCTCTACACTTCCGTATGCACTTCTGCTTCACGTCGCACACAGGATGCTCCATGACAGTGTGTTCCCGCATCGTATCAGAATCGGGAAAGTCCTTGGAGCAATAAAAGCAGTTGAATTTATTCTTGTAAAAATTGAAGGGTATAGCTGTCGACATGTTTATAACGATAACTATGTTCTCTCTGATTTGCTTCACGCTCGGTCTTTTGGAAAGTTCCTCGTAATTTTGATCCAAGTCCATCGTGTAGTCTTCCTTTTTGAAAGGGATGTCGAAGAAATCCCCATCGCCTTTGCACTTTCTAGCGTGCATCCTGAGTCCTTGTTTCGTATGGAACTGCTTATCGCAATTGTCGCATTGGAGCGAACCATCATCTGGATGCTCTATATCGATATGCTTCTGCTTCAATGCGGCCGATGGGAGCTTGAGTTGACAGATTCCGCATCTAGTCAGATGGCGGTTACTCCTGTGCTTCCTAAGGATGTTGAGCGAGGTGAAGCTCTGTGGGCACATTTCGCACTGGTAACCGCCTTCCCGGTGATAGTTCTTCATATGAGAGAACAGATCGCGTTTCTTGTTAAACTTCTGACCGCAGTCGTCGCAAACGAGACAATTCTTTGGATGTGTATTGTTCACGTGCGACACTAGATAACCGAAGTACGCGAATCGTTCACCACAAACCAGACATGTCAGATCGACGAGCCTATATTCCTCGATAGCCATATCGACACCTCTATCATATTCCAGCTTGTGTTTTACGTACAGATGGTTTAAAATCTCGTCGAGAGTTGGAAACGGCTCACTACAGATCTCACAAGTGACATCCGATACGTCGATTTTGATTTCCATATTCTGACCTCCCTTGAGAACCTTCAGGGAATGGTCTTTAGTAGAGCAGCTACCGTGTGACTTCGTATGCTTTCTAAGTTCCGAATATTCGGCGACATCCTTACTGCAGTAAAAGCAGAGGTACTTCCCTCGCCACTTAAACGGTATGATCGACGTATTGTTGAAGAGGATCTGAAGATTCTTTCGCCTCCTCATCGAGGACGATTCACATCCTTTATATTTCCTTCGTTTTATACCTGAAAAGAGAATGTTCTAGACTGTAAATGTACCCTCATCGTTATATCAATTATAAAAACATAAAAAACTTCTACAAAAAAGAAAAAGTTCTCTAAAAAATTGGTACAAAAATTAATATGAAGGGTACATTTAAAGTTTATTAAAGACAACCAAAACGGATAAACTACTGTAAAATTTAAGTTCCTTTAAGATTAAAGGAAGATCTTAACTGCCATAAATAATATATATTATAGCAAGAGATCAAGAAAGTATTTCAACAGGCCTGCTAAATTTTGGTATTCCTGACACATAATAAGAATATTAATCTAACATGTCTGAAATTTTTAATTGTGTTAATAATAAATGCTAAAGATACAGTATCAAGTTTGTAGAGATCTTAGATAGGTTTTGTTGAAAACTGTATACAGTACCAAGTAGCGAAAGAACCAAGTTATAATATTTGGTATCTTAACTATACGCTAATTGACGAATTAAATAAAGGACTTTAACAATTTTAATACGTTATTCCACTTTGTTCACAAACGTTTGACCAAGTCGGTCCTTCCAAAGTCTTTTATAGGAATTATAAAGCGTTCTTTAAAAACACACAAATCACAACCATACAAAATTGTGTGAACACAAAAGTGCACAGATATAAAATTGCATGTGTAAAAATACCAACACATACAATACAGAATTAGTGAAAGACTGACATAATTTAAATACTAGAAAGAATGGTAAAATTGGTCATCCAAAGTTTCAGGCTAAGAGCAGTAACATTTTTTTAGGTAATAGTTGTTAATGACTACGTCCGGTACCGCTATGACATACCCTAGAGGCGAGACTACAACGCCACCCGGGGAACCACTATTGACCTGCGATACCGCGCTATTGACTTTATCGGGGGTGTTACTAATGACCTCGAACGCTACTGGTATTGAAGTATCGGCTGTTCATTATTCACCCCGGTGTGAGACTACATTGGTGGGAGTTCGGCATATAAAGGGCAAGATTTCGCTGATATGCACGCAGTCCTATGTGGAAGTTATTGTAAGGCGAGGCTCTGCCCGGATAAATAGTGACAGTATCTACGAAGTGTTTATTGGCATTCC
>MU158942.1:129446-167858 GCA_015888305.1 Antheraea pernyi
CATTCCTGATTAATGTAACACAGTATTAGATTTTATAACAAAGTCCTAAAGCACATAGTGATTTCAAGCACCATGTCAAGCTGGTTTTAATGTCTAAAGGCTATCACGGGGTGGATAAATATGTGAACGATGGTGATGTTCGGAAACAACACTAATCTCTGTGCATCAGCCAAAAACGAATGTAACTATATAGATTGTAAAAATATGTATAATTGAAATTGAGTTTGGTGCCGGTTCTTCTTGATGAGTGGGTTGTTTGTCAGCGCCGTTCATAAGCGCTATCTCAAGGCCTCAATCGACTAAGATATTCTTGATTTTGACAATGATACGCAGTTTATCGCTCTAAGATTCTTTTAATATATGGACAGTTTTTATAACTTCTACATATAGACAAGTAATCTTGAATAACAAGAACAACAACTGGTAGGTGGTAAAGCCACGCTGGTTTCTTCAGCATGAACGGGGTAGTACCACCCTCTTACAGAAAATCGACGTGAAGTAACAGTGCTTGCATTGTTGCGTTTCGTTCGATCAGTGAGAACACCTGGGGGGCCACCTTCCTTTCCGCCTCTCCTCCCCTTCCATTCCCCAAACACAGGCTGGCAACGCACTTGCGACTCCTTTGGTGTTGCAAGTGTCTATGGACGGTGGTGATCACATAACATCAGGTGACCCATCTGTTCATTTGCCAACTATGATGTAAAAAAACTTTATAAATTAAAAGAATCATCTACACTACTAGCGCTAAATAATCCTGTTAAAGAGTAAGCGAGATAGATAAACTAAGGTGATGTCTATATTATAGATATTATCACTGCATATTATAAAATAAAGTCCTCTGCCATGTCTCTCTGTTGTTTGTTCGCGATGAACTCGAAAACTACTGAACGGATTTCCATGCAGTTTAAACAGTAGATAAAGTGATTCATGAAATATTATGAGAGATATTAGGTATATAATTTGTCAAGGTTTTCTTGTTATTATCAGCGTTATGTCGGCAATAAAACGTAAACTGAAGTGATCCAACGATTATAATTAGAAATGTAGGAAAACAACATAACTATGTAGAAATGAGAACACTAAAACTCATCTAAAAACAAAGAAACTGTAGACACTGATACAAATTGTCTGCAATTCACAAAAAAATTAAAAATCTTAACTTAATTGATATATATTCATAGCCACTGCTAACGAGCGAAGAGATTTCTGGCAACACTTATACCAGAATATGAAGAAATAGTCAATCCAATTCACAAGCCCGTCATAGTGATTCGCTTTTGCGGGTCGCGTTTCGGGATCAGCCTGTGCATATCCAGCTTTTCGCAGGCCGGCATGACAGCGGCGACCGGCGATGGGTAGTATATCACTCGGTGGTCGCCGTTGTTTTTGGATTGTTCTGTGCTTACCATCAGGCACAGTGCAGTCATTTTGCCGTGCTACTATAAAAAAAAAAAAAACTTAACCGCGTTAGGTTTTGAAACCCGATGAAACGGAAAAAGAAACAAACCTATACATCTACAGGATATAACGTGCGAAAGAACGAGATAGCGTACATTATACAGTGTTTCTTATATTCGCCGTCTGCTATTCGTATACTATTCTACCTAATACTCGCTCTAATTAGAATGTTGTACGTATGTTTGTTTATTTGTGTATCTGACTGCATATTACAAAGTTTTGGGAAAAGGCATCATAACCTGCATGGTGTTGTTCAAGTGTATCGTTTATATGGATAAATGAATGTATTTTATCATTTTTTACAGGTTTCCAGGGGGAGATGTAGAGAGAGAAACGTTGAAATCTATTGCAAATTATTTTCTGTCAGATCGTAGTGGCTATCGAGCACTTTTAAAAATTATTCTGTATTGTGGTATATATTAAAATATTACAAAAACTAGCGGGGCCCAGCGAACGTTGTTCCGCCCTGATAATAAAAAAACTTATATACCCAAACCTTGCTCATGAATCGCTTTATCTAATGCTGAAAACCGCATGCCAATCTGTTTAAGAGTTTTTAAGATTATCGTGAACAGATAGACAGACGTCTAGCTTCATTTTATCATTACATATTATAATTTTTTTTTTAAATGCAGAATAATAATGTCTACCACTTCCACACTGTAATCATCTGATTCTCCTTAAGAATTTATCAAAATATTAATCTTTACTTCAACCGCTTGTGAATACTCCATTTTTTTCTCAATTTTATGCATTTATAACATCCGGATGATGTACCCTCATATGTAACCTTAGACTATTGTTCTGAACGAACGCTTGACTGCAAACCGAGCATATAAATCTCCTCTCGTCATTGTGTATCTTCATATGGTCCCGTAGGGTTTGCCTCCTCGCATACGACTTCCTACACACATCACACTGGTGCACCCTCTCCCCGCAGTGTTTTACCATGTGCTTCTGGACATGGGTCTTCGAAAAAAACTTCTGTTCGCAGACCGTACACGCAAAATTCTTCTCCCTTACGTGCACCTCCTTTAAATGGACCTTCATTTTGCTCATAATCTGGAACGATTTCCCGCACACGGGGCAGTTGAACTCTTCACTTACAAGATCGTGGACAATACGATGGTGCTGTTTCCTTTGGGCATAATTTTGGAACACTTCCGTACAGTAGAAGCATTTCAGTCGTTTGCTCTTATTATGGACGGTAGCTTCGTGTTTATTCCTACGGGTCAGGGAATCGAAGGACTCGGCGCAGACGTTGCATTTGAAACCGGAGCCGTGACTTAGAAAATGGCATCGCAACCTATCCTGGCTGAGGAACGATTTGCCGCATAACTCGCAGACGTAATTCCCGTAATGTTCGTTCATATGCTGGTTAAGTTTGATGAAATACTGAAACTGTTCGTTACAGACGGCGCATTGGTAATGATCCGTCTGGATTTTGTAAGGTATCAGGCCGTAGCCGCAAGCCTCCGAGAACGTCCTTTCGTGAACGACTTTTAAATGTTCCACGAGTTTGGTGAAGTTCTCGATTGGGTCATCGCAAAGTTTACACTTAATCTCCGAGACGTCAATTTTGACTTTCTCATCTCTTCTCAAATAAAGTACTGCGACTTTGATGTTCGATTTACCGTGTTCATTGACCGTGTGCTCTTTGAGAGATTCGGTATTTTTGAAATGGAAATGACAGTAAAAGCATAGGTAATTCTGTCGGTGCCATTTGAACGGTACTACCGTGGACGTTTCTAGAATCGTTATAGCGTTTCTCTTCATTAGGCGATTGCGTTCAGTGGCCGACATTGAAGGCTTTGTCTGTGCCTCGCCATGACCCTTTTTCGTCACACCTATAAAGAGGGAAACGGTACTTTTTGAAAATTGACTCGTGCCTTTATTGTTTTCCACTTTCATTGTAAAATGGTTTTTTTCATTTTAATCGGATATTTTAATTTTATCGCTTCTTTGTCTTATATCTTTGACAAAATTCATAGTCATATTAGAAAGAATACTTGTTTAACTCTCGGGCAGTCCAAAATTATAAAGATTTAAGCTCCATATAAACGAATGTAGACCTTATGAAGCACACGTTAATAGAATGTTGGAAACAAAGTTAAAAAGAAAATTACGGGATTTATTACAAAATTAAAAAAACTTAAATAATAACAAACTATGTACTGTAAATGTTACATTTCGCGCCGATAAACGCAAGCATTAATTTCGTGAAATAAAAAAAAAATTAAAATCATGTTCCACCATTTTGAGATATCAATCCTAAAAGATGATAAATGTGACCCTGAACACTGTTTCCATATGTACGTTGATAAAAAATATTCAAATTCTGTAATTTATTCACAAATCACTACATATTATAAAACAAAGTCCTCAGCCAAGTCTGTCTGTCTGCCTGTTCACTATAAACTCAAAAACGACTAAACAGACTATCATGCGGTTTATACCAGTAGATAAAGTGATTCACGAGGAACGTTTAGGTACATTGTTTGTCAAGGTTTTTTTTTTATAAAGGCGAGATACCGTCCACTTGGCCAAGTAGTAATGAATAACTTTTTTTTATGTCATAGGAGGCAAACGGACAGGTGGGTCACCTGATGTTAAGTGATCTCCACCGTCCATGGACACCAACAACACTGAGGGGTTGCAAATGCGTTGCCACCCTTTGGGGGGAAGGATAGGGGAGGGAGAGGAGAGGGGCAGGGGAGTTGGGCCTCCGGCGCTCTCGCTGACCGAACGAAACGCAACAATGCGTGCACTGTTACTTCACGTCAGTTTTCTATGAGAGGGTGGTACTACCCCGGACGAGCCGACCCATTCATGCTGAAACCAGTAACAGTTTCAGCGTGGCTCTACCACCGTTAGACTTTAACAGTACGCTTCCGGCACTAATGTTTGCCGTCAAAAAGCAGTATAGAGGTATGTTTCGTAACACTAGTGGGCGCCTAGTGGTCGACATTCGACCATAGTTCATTGATTTTTTTAGTTGTATGTTATAATATCATTGTAGAATGTAGAATGAAAAATGGTAATTGCAACGTAAGAGTAAAATAATACATACAGTCGAGCATAGCAACCTCCTTCACAACCTTTTTTCCAAGTTCTTCAAGTTCCAAGTTCTTTATGTCAATGATGATGTTGATGAGTTAAGATGTCAAAATGTCTTTTTTATTTACATGTGTGTATATGTTGTGTAAAATTGAAGCAGTAGTGTGAGTAATGCATATTTTAATTAATTTAATGTACTTCTAATGCATTTTATATAAAATAAATAGCTTTCTGCACTTCTCCTCCATATAAACTTTAACTATGCCAAATTTCACATTCATCCGTTCGCCCAATTCCGTTAAAAAGGGATACAAAGTTTAGGCTTCACGTATTAATATATATGATACTAGCCGACCCGTGCCCACTTCGTTGGGCGGTAATACGTAAGCGTGGAATGGTTATTTTGCGCTAAAACGCAGCGGAAGCTCTGAAAAGGAAAAAATACCCCGATATTGCAACTTTCTTCATTGCTGCTCCGCTCCTGTGTCTTAGCGTGATGATATATAGCCTATAACCTTCCCTGATAAATGAGCTATATAACACTGAAAGAATTTTCCAAATCGGACCAGTAGTTCCCGAGATTACCCCTTACAACGTCACAAACTCGCAAACCCACAAACTCTACCTCTTTATAATATTAGTATAGATAATATATCGTTGTAAACTAGACGCTTTAATTAAATCCAACGAAGTAGCAAACTGATTTCAATAACTTCAAGCATAACACACACATCCATAATATAATAAACTTTCCAGTTCTTAATTTAGAAGCTGACAAAAACTTGTCGGGGTGGAATTAAGACACTTAAATAATAATATTTGATATATATTCCATATCTATATATATAGTATGAATGTAAATCTATATAAGCGTATGTACTTTTTAAATTTTTGAGAAAAAAAAAAGTTGTTGTCTACGATTAAGTAATAAGGTACATTTCCATCATTTTTAGAAATGTCTGTCTCTCATTTTTGTGTTGTGAGAGGACGTCACGTAATTGAAAAAAAAACACCTACCGAGTAACTTAACGTATTAAAAAAAACACTACAATTTTTTTTTGTGTCGAACTAGACATTTTCATCACGCTTTTATTAGCTTCACCTGTATGTATGTATGTTTGTAACCGACCCCTTTGAGCTCGATTTTGTCCTACTTTGAACGATCAGATTTAATTGAAACTTTGCACACCTGTTGCAAAGGTCGATGACAATACAATAATCCGAAAAAAAAAGTTAAAAAAATTTAACTAAAAAATGGAAAATAAATAATAGTTAAATAACTTTAAAAATGCGTCACTGTTAATATCAGAACCACCGGATATCAGTATTTTATCATTTTTTTGTCACTTTTTACAAAAATATACATTTATTTCTAATTTACACTATTCTTAATCCAAATTTATTAAATTTTATTTTCTGTTTTTTAGTTGGATTTTTTATGAAAGCGTGTTTTTTTAGTTTTTTTAAAAACTATTATTTATTTTCTTTAAACAGGCAGTAAACCTAGGCGGCAACCGTTACTCTCAGTAGATGCATGATCCGTTCCAAATAAAAGCATAACTTTTATACCACCAGGGTTGCCACTCACATTTTATAATAAAGTATTATGCGTAATGTTCCCTTCTAAACTTTATATGAGCAATAGGTGAAGTACTTGATTAAGAATCATTTAAATTTTAAACGAAACTTAGTTGCTCTGCTGTCTCTACTTACGACACCAATGTACTGCAATAGCAAAAAATGAGAACCCTACTCGATTGTAACAAGGAAGAAAGAAAAACACATTTTTGGTCAAGATATAACTTTAGAGCAGTCGCGTGTACACTTTTAACACGCCATATTGGCTTTTAAATAGTTATTATATTATTCTATTTGACTCGTGCACTACTTCGTTAATGTATAGAATAATTTCCCATTTCAGTTTCACACAATGTACTAGTTGTGAGTATAGAAAATATTAAATAATCCGTGTCAACGTGTTGAATGGTACAGTTCATCGATTGAAAATATATAAGTGTATTAAAAATTTACGAGTGTCGTTGTCATCCCACAATGATCCCATTTTTTAAAATCTTATCTCAGTTGACATCAACTAGACATTAGAAAAACCTGAGTAAATTCTCCCGCTTCTAGAACGTTCGACACCGAAGCTTTTTAAGGTCAATAATGTTAAAACCTAGTTTTTAAGAATACAGCAAAGAAACAAATGTCAGAGAACGCTTAAGGGAAATGACAGCCCGAACGCTTAATATTCAGAATACTATGCATATTTCCTTAAATACATACTTAAAACACGTCACTAACTTATTATTAAATCGCATAGAATCAAAAAAAGGTAAAGTAGATACATTTTAATAGCACCCATAGAGTGTTGATTATTTTTAATAAAAAATAAAGCAATCAAATTTGGCAAAATTTACAAACTTTACCATTTTTGATTTATGCAACATTATTATTATAATTATTTCGTTTCACATTAACCAGCACACACGAGTTCCATACTCGGCTAAGAAATATTTAATCACAACATACGAGGGTAGTCCATAAAACACGCCGTACATTAAGGATTTTTTTTTTCGAACTGACTACGCTACTGACCCCGCAATGTCTTAACAGTTTCACCGGACTACTAAGTGCGAGCGCTTAAGGCACTCGGCCGATTTGGTTTTTAGGTAACATACACAAGGGCGAACGGCACCTCGGCTTGGGCTGTTACCTGAGAAGTCCGCAGGTTCGAACGCCGGCATGTACCGACGAATTTTTCGGAATTCGCGTACATTTACTAATGTTATATTGGTAACGGTATCGGCTGACGGTGAAGGAAAGCTTCGTGAGGAATCCTGAACCTGAGAAATAATCTTGTAGTACCACATGTGGAGAAATATAGAACTGTGGATTTCTCAGAGTTTGAAATCACCAATACGTCGTGGGCTGGCGTGGTGATTATGCCGATACCTTCATTCAGGAAGAGGCCCATAGCATTGCAGTGGGTCTCTTACAGGCTGATGATAAGGTACGATAATTGTGTCGTAAGGGAAGGGACGAGTCATAAGCTTCGTGACCGCTACATATATAAATAATATAAGCTATTTCAAATTTAACGAAAGCCTTTTTAAAGTAAACTTGTTTACGCACGCTCGACTTGGGGAGTAAGCTGGTGAATGCGTGACGAGAGCGTTACGAAAACGTGTGTACGGGCGACGCGAACGGAACGTTGACGAGGGAGATATTAGGTTAGTGAAAATAGAAAGAGAGAGAGAGGTTACGTTTCGTATTATCAATGGATATAATAAATGTATCAGACAATTTGAGTAAAATATTTTTGATTAAATTTATGAAATTCTTGGGCGTAATTTATGGACGACCGCTATAAATTAGTAAAAAATCGTGACTAAATTTTAATATCTCATACGATATTCAATCGATATCTTTTAAAGCTTTCGACTCACGAAAACGCGCTTAAATTCGCGCCGGCCGGTTAATGTGAGAACGCATAAAAAAAAGAAACACTTTTTAATAGTTACCTACCTTTCGCTACGGCTTTCGATGTTTTCGGTTTCTCATCGACGATCTTCATCTTCTTCGGCGTTTTCACATCGGTGCTTTTACGCGGCCTGCCGCGTTTCCCCTTCACCGGTAACGCGTCCACCGCTATGTCATCCGTTACGTTTGGAGTATCGTCGTGTTTCGACGGTTCGTCTGAAACAGCGTTACGGTTATATATTAGTTAACTAGCTATGCCCGCGGCTCCACTCGTATAGTGTAGTCCGGTGAAACAGTATAATCGAATACGAAGAAGAAAAACAAGTGTGCTTTAGATTATAGAATATATATGAGGCATATAGAATCAAAGACAGCTAAGTGCCACAAGTTCTAAAAATGAATTGAGTATGGAGCCATCTAGTGTTATTGGTTTCAAATCACCATTTGCAGGAAACGAAAAAAATGTTTATCTATTCTCAGAGTTGGAGTTTTACTTATATTCAAAGTTTCAATTTTAGGGAGTGGCATAGGCTATTGATTTTGCCTGCCTATGGCCATCAGCTCTAAAAAGAAGTTCAAGAAATAAAAAAATGCGATAATTCCTTAACTGTATTTTATTCTTACTTTACTTCTTATTTGATGATTTGGTTGTACTTAAATGTATTTGATCTCAAAATCAATTTTAAAACGAAAATTAAAAGGCTGTATTTTATTTCTTGTAGGAATTAAATGGTGATTTGCAACCAATAAGACTAGATGGCTCCGTACTCAGTTCATTTTTAGAACTTGTGGCACTTAGCTGTCTTTGATTCTATATGCCTCAATTCTAAATCTAAAAGCTCTAATCTAGATATATTCACAAATAGTCTCAGCCAGTATAAACAAATTTATTTAAGTAACTTAAAATAAAAAGAAAATTGGAATGTATGGTTAGTGTTTTTACTTTTTCTTTTTTTTATTGTTTTTGTTTTAGCTTTCTCATTTACTTAAGTTATTTGCTGTAGAATATAATAAATACGTCGTTAACACCTATAATTAAGATTACACTTATATAGTCATTAAAAATGCATGTTATGTACTATTCTAGTGTAAAACTTGTTGGTGTTTCTAAATAAATAAATAATAATAATAAATCTCAATATAAAATAATAATTAATTACTGTTAATTCAGACTATCACCCCTTTATAATAATATTGTGTCTCAACAACAAATAATAATCAATCACTATGAATTCAGACTATTCGGAACAGTAGATAAACATTTATAGATAACAAGATTTGTTATATCTCAGAAGGGTTATGCAGCTTTTTGGACGTGAGGTTCCAGTCGACTTAAGTCGTTCCGACACTCCCAACAATTATCGTTCTATTGAAACCATTTTTCAAAAAAATCTTGACGAGTTATATACTTAAACTTTCCCCGTGAATCACTCGATCTATTAATCCAATACCACATGAAAATCTGTTTGGTAGTTTTTAAGTTCATTGCGAACAGACAGACAGACGGAAGCGGCGGAGGACTTTGCTTTAAAATATGTAGCGATGTAGTGCATACTTGTATTTTATTCCAATGTAATAAACCTAAACCTAAGGTTTCATATATTTAAAAATAAGTTGGGTCTGGCAACTCTGGGATTTTAGACCAAAACATTGGAAGCCTGTTTGACATTTCTGCAATGAAGGATCAAGCCAATGACAGTCCAGTAAAAATGATAATCAAAAACCTTCGATCAACAATAACTAGATAAAGGGTCACATATAAAATTGAAGCTAAAATCTGTCCGAGTAAATATATACTTATGTGTAGCTATTTGTTTACTAAGAAAGGGAGAAAAAAAGTTTTAAAACAGTTTTAAGTTCAACCTAATTACAACCATAACACCTAGTATTATTTGTTTATGTCATAACTGGCAAACGAACTTGTGGGTCACCTGATATTATGTGATCACCACCGTCCATGGACACTAATAACACCGGAGAAGTCGAAAGTGCGTTGGCAGTCTGCGTTTGGGGGAAATGGAGTGAGGGGGAGAGGAGAGGGGAAGGGAGGTGGCCCTCCGGCGCTCTCACTAACCGAACGAAACGCAACAATGCAAGCACTGTTACCTCAAGTCGATTTTCTATGAGAGGGTGGTACTACCCCGGACGAGCCGACCCATTCATGCTGAAACCAATAATAGCTTCAGCGTGGCTCTACCACTCTTTATCAAAATATTATCTAATACTTACGATAAAACGAGCAAAGCAATAAAATACTCTCCTCATAAATGAAAAGACAACATAAACAACATTTAGTGTGAATTCAACCTTAACACGTAATGAATAAAGTACGTTTTCCCGTTATTGTGCATGGCAAGGCCAAACATTTGTAACACAGGTTTAAAATCGGTAATATTGTTCAAAATTTGATATTATTTGTTAGTTTAAAGCTTAAAATATAACTTATTCAACATGTATTTAGCGAAAGTAAGATACTCCGGCCGTTAAATTGCTTTTTCGGGTATTATTTTTGCATCTTTTGAATACACTGCAGCATGTGAAACGGGCTTACATTGGCTGTGTTTCAAACAAACTAAACAATATAAGGGCACACATTTCAAGTGAGCTCTTATTTACCGAGACGTATTTTTCGCGGCGACCCTATATCTAGTTATTGTTGATCGAAGTAAAAAAAGTATAGAAATATGTCATTGTTACATTATTATATTGTCAAACTTTTATTATTCGCATAATTAATATCAAAGTTTTTCGTAATTCGTTGAATTTGATGACTTGATCTTAACTCAGCACGAGTTAAGTGAATGCTAAGATTGAGATTAATATTAAACTCTGGACTCAAGGCTGACATAGGTCTGAGAGCGTTGGCGTCAAAAGGCTATTATAGAATGGATCAATATGTGAACGATGGTGATGTCTGGAATTAATACATCTCTGTGCATCTTCTTAAAGTCTTATTCTTATTTACACTGTGCTTCAACATAGACGGGTAAATGATTGACTATACTTTTTGTATGTTTCTAGATAATTCGGTCAAATATTGAGCACCTATTTTTTTTTTATTGATTTATAACGAATATCAAGTACTGAGTATCTTGTAAAAATATTGCTAACGAGTAACCAGTCACCCAGTATATATGTTAAAAAGCCATATAGAGTTTCTTGCCGGTTCTTCTCTATGACTGGGTCGTTTGTCCGAACCGATGGGAGGTTTGACTTTCATAAGTGCCTTCTTAGGGCCTAAATTAAACAAAGTATATTTTGATTTTGTTCTATACATTTCACCTTTAGACTTTACTGTATTAAAAAAATAAAGTAAAACTCACCATCACCAAAATCAATCTCATCATCGAGGTACTCCACATCTTCTACTGGTACCTCTTCGATATTATCCTCAGCTTTCATCTGTGTCTGGTATATCAGTACTGAAATTGGCAAATTAACATTAGTTGGTAACATTGCCTTAGTGGAAAGACGATTCATGTCAAAAATATTTATGTCTGGGGAGTTACTATTGACCTGCGTCAGTGCTATTTACTATATCGGGGGAGTTATTATTGACCTGCATCTGCGCTATTGACTATATAGGCAGAGTTACTATTGTCCTGCGTCCGTGATATTGACTGTACCGCGAGAGTTACTAATGACCTGAAGCACCATTGGTTGAAGTTATCGGCTGTTCATTCATCTTGACATGATCTACCCTGTTCTGAAACACCATCGGTTGGAGTATCGGCTGTTCATGTATCTTGATTATTACTGGAAGCTTCGCTGAAAGCCTTAAAAGGCGATCGACAACTAAATACTGGGCATCCTCGCTCAGACAGTTAGGGGTAGTCACATATACGGATAATCCGTCCTAACTATATTAACTGTTGCATTTCTGTAATTGGCTAACGTTTATATTCGATTGTTCTCGGTGGATTGATCGATAAAATCATAACCATGACGCCACTATGGATGACGTCGTACTTCCACATAGACGCCATATTATCTCTGCCCTGACATGTATGATGAAAAGATAAACCAAACGGTGTTTGTTGTCCGATCTTCTTGATGTATGAGTTGCTTGTCCGAACTGATGGTAGTTTTGACGTTCATAACCGTCTTTCTCGAGGCTTAAATTAAATTATTCTTGATTTTGATAGTCTTTCTGACTATACCTTCGCAAACATGAACATGTTCAGAACTAACTATGAATTTTGATGAGACCGATAATAATATATTGACCAATATTTTTACGCTGCATGTGAGGTTGTTGTTTTCACTCCTAACTACTCAATCAATTCTCATGAGATCCTTTATGCACATTCGCAGTGGTACAAAGAAGGACATAGTCTCTTTTATACAGAACAAAACAGGGGAGGTGGGTTATCCGGAGCTCTCACTGACCGAACGAAACGCAACAATGCAAAGCACTATTACCTCGCGTCGGTTTTCTGCGAGAGGGTGGTACTACCCCGGGCGAGCCGACCCATTCATGCTGAAACCAGTAATAGTTTTAGCGTGGCTGTACCACCTACCAGGTAACAGTTAAAAGCTAGTGTTATATAAATCTACTAAGTTTTATAGATATAGCGGTCCCTGAAGACATTGTCCTGCTTTGATCATTTAAAAAAATTCTAAAACTCAACCGCAGCGCCACCTACCGGGTCCGGTTGTAAATCATTCTCGGATCCACTGGAACACGCACACAAAATTTCATCGAAATCGGTCCAACCGTTTAGGAGCAGTTCAGTGACATACACAAGTACAGGAGAAATTTATATATAAAGATAACACATATTCGGGCTTCGGTTTACTACTTATTTTATTCTTTCAACTGTTGCCTGATTTATTCTCATAGTTACGAAGGAATAAATAAAAAAAACTGCGAACCGTCACGTGACATCTGGCAAACGTGAAGCGTCGAATTTATTTTGTACAAGTAATGTGCATAAAAGGATAATTTACAACAGGAAATAAGTATGACATAATCAATAATAAAATATTAAGAATTTTGTTCCAGAAAAAGATGACAGTTTATGTGATAAAAATCATATAGCGTGGCGACGCGTCGCCACGCCAACAGTCTCTCTTACACGCCGCTATAGATGTATCACGTAAAAAAAATAATTAAGTAAATAAAATCTCAACCTTGGCATACCATGCATGGCAATAGTCTCTAGAACAACAAATTCTTACCTGTAGTACTCAAGACCATTTGAAAGACTCAAGATAACATTAACTACTGCTGATGAAATCGGTCACAAATTATCAGTTTCGTATTTAGATTGTACTGTACTTGACAAAGCGATGATGGTTCAGCGGTTAGCTAAAGCTTTCCATGACGACAGAACATAATGAGTTGGTAGGTCTTTCTCTAATCCCGCCAAGTTAATTACCAACCTCAAGTAGAAAATCTGTCACCTAGAAACAGAGTCTCTCTCTATGATGTTCTACCTCCTTCTATTCCCCGTCATACTAACATTATGTGTCTCTTAACTCTTGTTACGGATAATCATTTAATTCTAGAATGCTTGTCGAAATTTATTAATACTAACAAAATTAAACTTTAGATTTTAGTGTGATGCTCCTGTGTACGTCTGTATTCTAACAATATGTTGTATGCTTAGTTTACATGTGCTTTCTTTGTGGTATCTGTTTGTAGATAGCCCAGTCTGGATATAAAGATAATTGTTTAATTGTCTGGCGCAACCTCCATTGTTTATGGCTCCATTCACTTGACATTGGCAAAATTGTGTACGCACACATGTTGCCATTTTAAAAAAGAAGAAGAATAAAGTTTTTTTTTCATTTGGCGCTTGTGGACCTCGTCCACAATTCAGCCAGTGTCACATGGTGATTGTGATACATAGATATTATAATCAGTTTGATTTTATTACATGACATGACTTTACTAATAACATTGATATATGGGAGATAGATATTACCCACTACACAAGTGAACATTCATCAAGTTGTTTCTAGTGCAATGCTAACAAATATATTAGTTGCCTTATTTTGAAATTCCTTGCAAATAGGTGTATTTAAAAGTTATTTTGATGGGATCTTCGTAATTTGCGTAGTGATGTTACATTTTATTCATAACTAGCTTCTGCCCGCGTCTTCGTTCGCGTGGAATAGTTACTTTGAACTAATATGCAGTGGAAGCTCTTAAAACGAAAAAAACACAAGATTTTGAAAAATTCTTCATCGGCGCCCCGCTCTTATGGGTCTTAGCGTGATTATATCTAGCCTGCAGCCTTCCTCGATAAATTATTTATCTAACACTGAAATAATTTTTAAAATCGAACTAGTAATTCCTGAGATTAGTGCGTTCAACCGAACAAATAAGCTTTATAATATTGATATCGATTACTGAGTAGTAACTTACTTGAACTGTCATTAAAATTACAATAACTTTTGATAGAGTGGACCGATTTTAATAAAACAAAGACTAAGTTACTCCCGAAGACATACTTTATGATTATGATAGCAGTGATGCGTGTTCATACAAACAGACAGACAGGCAGACATTTTCAAAAACGATTCAAATGTATTCTATTACTTATTCCAAGACACCGGCAACAATTTTTTTCACGAAAATCAAAAAAGGACAGACATCTCAGATTTACATTCTTATTAGATGTATAGATTTTGTGTTATTAAGCTCTATATTTTGAAATATTGCAGGTGTTTATGTAATATAGTTAGGTTAGGTTATTGGTTCCTTTAGATTCTTAGCAAGTATATTAGGGTGGTGTATGATTTCTTTGTCCTATGTGTTTATCTTGTCCTTGATTAACTATTTTCATGTTAAGGTTGTGGTGTAGTCTGTTCTTTGTTATATACTATGGTGCATTCACTATCATACCTAGCATTTTAGATTGAAATCTTGGGAGGATTTCTATGATGTAATTCGAAGCTGCAAGTCATAGCACCACATAGGCTTAATTATACAAAGAGCAAAAGTTTATTTGCCAAAGATAATTCGGGACTTTTTGTTCAAAATCCAGTAAATGTTTCTGGCTTGTTGTCCAATGCCATTAAATATAGACCAAAAATAAGCACACAATATAACAGAAAACATAACGTACCTTTAGGTCTAAACTCTCCTCGTCCTACCAAGTCTATAAACCTCTTCTCCGATTCCAGGACTTGTTTCTTGAAGTTGCAAGCATCACGGAGCCTCGTAATGCATACCTCGCAGATCAATCGGTTCGGTCCATTGGGGCCTTCATTGTGTTGTGTGATCTATAAGCACACATACAAACACTGTAGTAATAAGAAGTCCAGTAAATTACACAATAGCTGAACCCACAATTTCCCCTCTATAGTTTAATATCTGAAGCGGTCATATCATATGCCCAGGATATAGTAAGGTGCACAAGTGTATGCGCGGATACAGGTGCATATACTCGTCCTTGTACTTCTGGACCCAGTGGAACGGGGTCCGTTACGACCGGAGAAGGACTCAGACGGATGGTATGGACACGGATGTTATGGATACAGATGGTATCACACTGAGAAAGTACCCCTTGTACTATCTCACACTCCCTTAATCACCTTTTATGATACCCACCGGAAGATATAGGGTGCTATTCTACTCTGCCAGCACCATACCACCTGATATCTTAACAATACAGTTTAGTCAAGATTGCTTGATTGCCTATTGCTTCTAAGAAAGTCACTTTTTTAAAAGGGTAATAACTTTATATTTGGGTAAAACCACAAAAAGGTGTTATTACAAAAAAGTTAAATACATTGCTTTAAAAAGGTCTCATATTAAATTCACCACGGTGGCTGAATGTTCGCCATCTTGTTCTTCTATCTCGCTTTGGTTACGTTAGGTTAGACTTGTAAAATAGGATAATGCGAACACGCCTCGGGCGAGCTTTGTGCATTTATTAGGAAACTTTTTCAAACCCAGTATTCAATACGTATTTAACTTTTTTGTAAGAACATGGCAGGGGTTTAAGTTCCATATAAAGGAATGTAGACCTCATGAGGCGAAGCTCAACAAAACATTGGCAGCATAAACTTTAAAATAAGTACCTGATTTACTACATAGATTAGTAAATATAGAAATTATGTATTTTTATATTAATTTTTTCAATTGTAGGAAGCTTTTTTTACCAAACCATTAAATTTACAATTTACTGATTAGAGAAATTAAAATCATGAGGCCATTTTGGTATTTGGCTTCTAAAAAATCAGCCCAAGGGTTAAATAAAATATAGAATACAAGAAATTTTACAAATTTTTTTTGATAAAATTGATACTTTCATTAAAAAAATTGGAAAAAAAAAAACTTCAAAATGTGTCGGTTTATCAAAAAATTATAAGACTGCTGTTTTGTAGAGCATTCTATTTTATACAAGAAAATGATTTGATCTAGACTTTTTGATGAAGCATTAGAAAGTTATAAAATTATAAACTCAAAAAAACAAGATTCCCATTTTAATCATATGGGGAACTGAAATTTACCATGACGCATATCTTAATATTGATATTAAGGGCTGTGGCTTTCACAGAATTCTTTCTCATATAATTATAAATCCCTCAAAATTTTCAAATATATTTAAGAGAGAAAAAAAATGACGATTTTTTTATGTCTAGTGTATGTGCTAACATTTTACATGAAAAAAATTAAAACACTATGTTATTGTGATAACAAACTTCTATCAGGTATTGCATCAAAGTCAAAAAACATGGCTAGATCTATAACACCATCTTTATTCTTAACATATACCAGTTCTGTGTTTAGATATGAAAATCGAACTCAAATAGAAAAATGTAAAAAAATAACTATTTCATTTATTTTCTTTAACACTGAGACATGAAACCCCAAGGACATGGCGACGAGAGCAGATATTCCGTTCGATTTATAGTACGACCGGTCCTAGTTCGAATCCTATTCAAACCATGATTGAAGTTTTCACAACATCAAACAGCGATTTCAAACAAATTTATCACATAAATTATACATTATTTACGTATTTATTACAAGACATACACTTATATCGAAACATTCCAACAGCATATCTGCGTAAACTTCGGTTTCGTTCATCCAAGCGTACTCCGTTCCCAAGTCTTTGTAGCATCCTTCAGAGAGGCAGCACCGGCAAAGCCCGGGGCTCTCTTTCACTACTATCTCGTCATACTCCATTACTGAGACACTAAATTAACACAGCATAATAAAATTACACAAATAAGCTTGTTTTTTCTAAACTAGAAAGCGTCAATACCGCTTCTCGAAATTATGACAATCGCCATTTTGTTCTATACATCGATAAAGACGCGGCGTGAAGATATAACGGTGAATATTATGTAGCATGTTTAACGAACAACCTATATATTTCTAGCGTAACAATGAAATGATATATAGCACTGGCAATCTCAGGTGATTGTGAACGATAATGGCATTGATATGAACCATACTAAATAGTTAATAAAATTTGTACAATCTTATTTTCTGATAAATAATAAATTCAAGTATTAGCTTGTGATATTCAGTTATGTGTATTTTGATGTACAACATAATAATATAACGTCTGTAAAGTACATGATATTTACAGTGACAATACGTGTAACGTTATCTAACAGAACATTACAATTTTAACTATTGATATTAAAACAATCATAAAATATGATACGAACGCTATAAGCGAAATGGTGTTTCATATCCCTTGTATATTCTTTCGAGAAAAAAACAAAGTTGGTGAAATTACCGCAATAAGATTTTTCAATATGTCCTAGAATTCGTAGAGGTTTTGAAAAAAAAAATCGGTTATTTATTCTTATCAGTAAATCTGAGAGAGTTTCATGTTCGTATTCTTAGCTGCTCTATAACAACTATAAGAAATCTAAGCCTAAAAGGAGAGTCTTAAATCAGGATAAGTCAACGACTTCTAACGTTGATTATTAAATGGTTTTTGAAATTCTGAAGAGTCGCCTCTTTTTACGCTTTCTTTCATGTATGTTACAGATTAAGTATTTGAAGATTAAAAAGTAACGAGACATAATATTTGATGGTTATCTATTTCTTTATTTAGTGAAGTTCTCAATATATACTGTTTATTATAAGTAATACACAACACTAATAAAAACCATAAAAAAAAGAGAAAGATCAATCTGTCACATTGATTGACATTAGAAAAAGTACAGAATCTCAATTTATAAACAGTTTTTGTTTAGTAAATACCTAATAAATATGTAAAACACGAATAATTATCAATGGGAACATAAAAACTTGCCGAGTATGGAAGCGCTTAGTGAATGCCGTTGCTGCCTTGCTCGAGGCGTCCATAAAGATTTAAAATCGTTTTATATTTGGTCGAATAAGAGAGAAAATTATAACGAAATGTTAAAAGAATGTTTTAATATAACGGTATGTTTTTTATTACATTAATTTAATACTAACCACTTTGATATATTTAATTTTTAAATATGTATAAGAATTTTTCCTTCCTACATAGTTATTATTCTTATAAGAAGCGAACTGAGCAAGTCAGAAATATACCACGTACTTTTTAAATAAAGCAGTATAATTTATGGCATAATTTTGGTGACAATTTCTTGTATAATGTAATTCTGTTATTGTGTGACATTAACACATTTTATCTAATTTACTATCACTAGCTCAGAATCAGGGACATGTGAATGTGGGCTAAACGAAGGCACTCTAGAACACATCTTTTTCAATTGTTCTAATCTAGAATATTCCTTGTATGAAATTTTGCGCGTCCTTCTGATTTTAAATCTTTGCTTTTATATGTGTTTTCTCCATTTGTCTATACTCTGGCCAACTTTAGAACTAGTAACAAAATAAAACTTTAACATAACATAGTGACTAACACTAATTGTTATGTAAATTTATATTTATTTATTTAAATATGATATCTATTGTATTTGTCCTTGGATATATTACACTGGCCTAATCTGGAAGAGCAAAATTATACAATTAATATTTAATACTACTGGCAGAATTTGTGTCAAGGAGACACCATTATTTAAATGTTGAAGTTGAAGTTACTATCACTAAGGTATACTATAAACTATATTAAGCTACTTATCAATATTCAGTACTTATCAATCTTTTCGGCCATTCTTAAGAATTTAATACAAACTTAAAACATTCTCAAAAGAATCTAAAATTGAAAATTTTTATCCTTTAGTTACCTCAATATTATACATATAATGTCTATTTATAGTTAACTAGTGGTCCCATTGTCCTGCCTTGATAATTAAAAGGGACGGAACCCCCGAATACCCACGACCGGGCCCAGTCACGGGTGCTGGGGGGTAGGAGACTAGGGAGAGGGGAAGGGTAGAGGGTGAAAGGGAAAGGATCCGGGACGCTGGCGGGCAACACCAAACTGCACGTTTCGCCGAAGGGGAATTTATTCGACAGACTTACAATAGTCCTTACAATTGACACGAATCGCGGTTACAGCGGTCACTGTACACGGGTACAGGTCGCAGAACAGGCAGGCCAGTAGCCACGGATCAGACCGAAAACGCGGCTTCCTGGCGGAAAACTTCCTGGCGTAGTAGCGCTTCGATGCGTAGCGACGGCTTGAATCCGATGACTCACGGCGAACGATGGATTTTCCACGATGAAACGATGCACGATGAATTTCCGATGATCTTCTTACGATTGACACTCTGTTGTAGATGGTCTGATTAGCTAAGAACCTGCCACGATTTTACGGGGCCCCCGTCGAGCTTAAGTAGTTCGAGGCTATACCGTAATGAGAGCCGCGGTGGCTCTCTCCATTTTCGATTGTTTACATCTTTATTTTTACTATCATTCATCGATATTTTACCAAATATTTTCTTAATTACAATTATAATAATTATGTGTTATATATCAATAGATTCGTCTCGGAAGGCTCGATACAATGCAATAATTAGCTTAATTATACGATAAATACATAAAAAGTTATACACGAAAAACATATGTTTTTACGACAAAATTCCATTTTCCTATTTTTCACTTTGGCCTTTTTTGGCCGTTTTATATACTTTCATTACTTTTTATTACTATTTTATACAATTATACATTATTTAACACATAATTTACTCAAAAAATCCACAAGTTCTAATATTTTACGTAATATGATACAGAATGTTTACTTTTACAATTTCAAAGATTCTACGTTAATTTTTATTGCTATATATGCTTTTTAGCTTTAAACCTATTAATACAATACAATTATTACGCAATTCCTATTAATTACCATGAAAAACACAAATTAACACAAAAAATTGGGTACACTAGAATTGTCCTCACAGTGCCCTATATGGCGTCAGACCAATATTGGTATGTGCGCGCCAACACATGTTTATATTTCGCTAAATTTTACGCTGCGTCGCCAACAGTCTCCCCCCCAGTGTACGCTCCGTCGTGCACTCCATCCCGTGGACGCGACGCCGCAGGCACGATGACGATGAGACGCGAAGTAGGGCGCCTCAGGATTCCGCCTCTCGAAGTCCGGACATCCACCACTCTCGTTCTGCCGTCTGGTCCAGGGTGACACGCGATGACCTCTCCTCTGGGCCAGGTGTTGCGGGGTAGAGATGCGTCGGCGATAATCACAATATCGCCTGGCTGCGGCTGACGAGCTTCTTTCCCTTCTATTCTCCTGGGCATGAGAGTTGGCACGTATTCTCTCAGCCACCTTTTCCAAAAATGATCAGCCAAATGCTGAGTGGTCTTCCAATCTGCTTTCCCGATGAGGTTGTACTCGTTGAAGCTTCCCACAATCGCAGAGCCACATGAACGCCCGATTAGGAAGTGATTGGGCGTTAGGCTTTCCTCGTCTTCCGGATTCACGCTCAAGTGGGTGAGTGGGCGTGAATTGACCGTATGCTCGATTTCGGTCAACAATGTGTGCAGGACTTCTTCTGGAGGGCTCCTCTCGTTCAGCACTGCGGATAGTGCGGTCTTCACCGTGCGCACCATCCGTTCCCAGGCACCTCCCATGTTGGGTGCTCCAGGTGGTATGAATTTCCAGCGTATCCCCTCTTGATTCGCTGCGTCGATTAGCTCATTCTTCTTGAGCTTTCCCATTTCTTCTCGAAGCTCGTGGTTGGCGCCGATGAAGTTGGTCCCGTTGTCGCTGTACATCACCCGCGGAGTGCCTCTCCTTGCTGACATGCGCCGCAGTGCCATGATCATGGAGCTGGTACTGAGTGATGGCACCAGCTCGAGATGCACTGCGCGCGTCGTGAGGCATGTGAAGAGCGCTCCCCATCTCTTCTCCTTTCTTCTCCCGATGGTGACGAACATGGGGCCGAAGTAGTCGACGGCCGTGCACGTGAACGGGTGCGATCCGTAGCGCAGTCGTTCCACGGGCAAGTCTCCTGTCGGCGGCATTTGCGGCTTCATCTTCCTGGTGCGGCACCATTGGCATTGGTACAGCACACGTTTCACGGCGTCGCGTAGAGATAAGATCCAATACGTCTGCCTCAACTCGTTAACGACTGTTGCATGGTTTGCGTGACAGAAGCGGCGATGGTAGCGATCGATGAGCAGACGAACCACATGATGGCGGCCGTCTAGGATCGCCAGATTTGTTGCGGAACCGTCCCATTTGAGCTTGGCGGTTCGGGCGTTTAGACGAAGGATTCCCTGGTCGTCGAGTTGAACGTCGATCTTCTTTAGGCGACTGTTTGTTTTCAGTGGTACTTCTTTCTTCATTTTCTCGATGTCCTCTCCGAAAGAGTCTTCTTGGCTGTTTCGGATGATGTGTTGTTCTGCTTTCTTCAACAATTCTTCCGGTATTGGCAACCAGTTTCTTTCTTCAATCTTCTTTTTGCAGATCTTCATTTTCTTTTCTTGTTTCCCCTTTCGATGGGGCTTCCAAGCTTCGTCGTTTTCTTTCACGGCGTTGACGACGTGTTTCCGTCTACAATTTTCTATGAATTGGAAGACTCGTGCAGTAGCTCGCAGGAGTCTTATCCAGCTGGAGAAGCGTTCCGGTTGTGGTAGAACGCTCTCTTCTTTCTTCACGGTTGCCAGGACGGTTTCAACTTTCTTCTCCTCACCGGACGGCTCGACCCGGTGGAAGCTCTTCTGAGGCCAGTCTGCGTCTGGCCGGCGGAGGAAGTCTGGCCCGACGAACCATCGGCTATCCTCGGCGAAGGTTCGCGGCACCTCCCGTGTGGCGATGTCGGCCGGGTTGTCCCTCGTAGGCACCCACCTCCACTCGTGTGGCTTGGAGAGGTCTTCGATCTCGGCGAGGCGATGCGCGACGAAGGGTTTGAACCGACGGGGATCTGCCTTCAGCCACTGGAGAACTGTGCTAGAATCAGACCAGAAGTATCGCTCGGTTATTTCCATGTCTATTTCCTCCGTCAACGTCCTCGCGAGCCTTGCCCCCAGTAGTGCCGCTTGCAGTTCCAGGCGAGGGATCGTCACTGGTTTTGTCGGCGACACCCGCGCCTTCCCTGCGATGAGTGCGACGTGTACGCCATCCGCCTCTGCCCTCCAGTAGCACGCCGCTGCGTACGCTGTCTCACTGGCGTCGACGAACGTGTGCAGCTGTCCCGCTCCCGCTGCTGGTGTCAGACATCGGGGTATCTTCAAGTCTCGTAGCGCGGACAGGCTGCTGATGTATTCGAACCACTGGTGGTGCGCCTCCTCGGTGATGGTTTCGTCCCAATTTGTCCCGGCTCGCCAGATATCCTGTAACATTCTTTTTCCTTTAATTAGTAACGGTGCGACTAACCCCAATGGGTCAAAGGTCGACATTACAGCGCTCGTTACTTCGCGCTTCGTAGGCACTCGATTGCCTTCCACAATGTCTTGTGGTGCGTTACGCAGGCCACCATTAAAGGCCAATGCGTCTTCTTTTATTAGCCACCGTAGGCCGAGCGTCTTCTCCTCATTGCTTCCGATGGCAATCTCGGTCGGTGATGCTTCCCCTTGTTGCAATCCGTCCAGTACTTGTTGTTCGTTGCTAGCCCACTGTCTGAGTTCGAAGCCAGCTTCCCTGTGTATGGAGTCCACTGTCGCCGCGGTGTTGATTGCTTCCGTCGTTGTTGCGAAGCTTTGCAGGTAGTCGTCCATGTAATGGTTTCGTATGATTGCCTCGACTGCTTCGGGATGACTGGCTCGATGTTCCTCGGCGTTGCGGTTCTTCACGAAGATCGCGGTTGCGGGTGAGGAAGCTGCTCCGAAGATGACCGATGTCATCCTGTACTCCTTTGGCTTCGAAGATCGATCTTCACCTCTCCAAAGGAAGCGGAGACTGTCACGATCCTGTTCCCGTATCTTGATGCGGAGGAACATCTCCTTGATGTCGGCGACCACTGCGACTGGCCCCTGGCGGAACCTCAACAGGACCCCGAACAGAGACTGCAGTAGGTCTGGTCCCGGTAGCAGTGCGTCGTTCAAACTCTTCCCTTCGTAACGTGAGGCTGCGTCGAAGACGATGCGTATCTTCTTCTTCATAGGGTGGACCACGGCGAAATGCGGTAGGTAGAACGTTCTTCCTATCGTAGTATTGGACGGTGCCTCCTCAGCATATCCACTGTCTAGAAGATGCTGGATTTGTTTCCCATATTCATTCTTCAATGCGACGTCCCGGTCGAGCTTCTTTTCGATGCCCTTCAATCGGTGGTGAGCCAGGTTGTAGTTGTTGGGTAGCCCCTCGTTGACCGAGCCTAGGGGGAGTCCCTAACAAGCCTGAGGCCGAGAACGCAGACCGGTAAACCGGGCTACGCCCAAACAGACACTCAGGGATGGAATGGGAGGATCAGGAGGGTGGGAGGGAGACACCTGGACTTGACTAGGCGATCACCGCCAAGGCCAAGCTACCCAGGCCCGTCTACCTTGCCGTAGGCCGCGGGGCCTCCGGCGAGCGGGCAGGACGCTCCACACGCTTCGTTGAGCACCGGGAGGTATCCACGTGCGGCCAAAAGATTGGACTTCAGTGACGCCCGGGTCGCCCCGAAAAGGGCGGTTTGCTGCGCTCTATGCAGAACGCCTTACGATTTTCACTACTGCCCTGTCACTAACAGGACGTGATCGGGCTCGCGAAAACACTTTCGTAACGGAAAACAATACCGCGGAGCGACGCGTGAAAGATGACAGAACACACGAAACACTCGCGAAACACTTGCATCGGACTTAGAAAAACCGTTAGGAGAGCGGTGCGGAACGCGTGCGTCTCGGACGAGAGCCCAATCGAACTATCAGCCCCACTAGAATTGTCCTCACAGTGCCCTATATGGCGTCAGACCGATAATGGTATGTGCGCGCCAACACATTTTTATATTTCGCTAAATTTACGCTGCGTCGCCAACAATAATGAAATAAATATATAAAATTCAACCGCAGCACCACCTACCTGGTCCAATTGTGAATCTAAACCAATCCACTCATATATGCACACAAAATTTCATTAAAACACAGGACAGACGTTTAGGAGTTCAGTGACATACACATGTACAAAAGAAATTTATATATATAGACAAGCAGCATAATTGCTAATATGTCTATATCACACTGTGCCAAAATTTGGTTTTGGTCAATGTAGATGTTCACTCATTAAAGTGAGTTGAATAGTCCCGAGCCAGTTGTCGAGTCAGTTTTTAAAACCATGTACATAATTATCAGATACTCTTTCGTCAGGCAATCAGTTCCAGTTTAGTAACGCTCTAATACAGAGCAAATTGTGTGCGACTGTTGTGCCCGAAGGTGTTTGACTTATTTTAGTTTGAATTCCTCTCGTCGAGATCTTGTAGTGTCTCTTAATATATACATTTCACATAAGTATGGCAGGTTGTATTTATGAGTAATTATTTTGTAATTATATATTTACATATAATACATATTTTTTGGTTAGGGCTGTGCAACCTGTAGGCTACTTATAAATGGGCCCTGCAGAGGTTGTCCATGATAATAATAAGAAACCTTGAAAAATTATATTTTTATATTTCACTGCTCATTCAGGAAATATCACTCGGAATGATTTAAGTTATAAGCATATTGATTTTTGGTTAAACTACAATTTGCATTTAATTTCTTTTGTTGTGTGCTGAGATAAAATATAGCGCAAGATGTGCACATCTGTAAGGATTCTTCACACTGTCCTGAACTTGTGGATTATTAGATATAAGTAATATTTTGTGAAAGTGTCTTGATG
Organism: Antheraea pernyi; assembly: GCA_015888305.1. Lineage (NCBI taxonomy): Eukaryota > Metazoa > Arthropoda > Insecta > Lepidoptera > Saturniidae > Antheraea > Antheraea pernyi. The sequence continues at coordinate 154,580 of MU158942.1, forward strand.
TGTCAATAAAGAAATAAATATACCTAAACCTTTCTCACGAATCACTTTATCTACTGGTGAAAAATTGATATTCCACCGGTCAAACCACTAGGTCACCATGACTTGTTGTAGGTATACATACATTGGAGGGCATAGGGTTTGCGATAGGTAGGGTAGGATTACGAGCAAGAGATGGGGATGTTTAGGCTAGCATAGGCCGGAGGGGACTTCAGGGTGGCTGAGGCGGAGGAGGGCTAAACGTCGATAAAAGATCAGTATTGGGGCGGCGGCGGAGGCTTTTGTCTCCGCTGCCAGCTGAACCCAGGGGGGAAGGGGTGAGGACCCTGAACCCAGGGGGGAAGGGGTGAGGACCCTGAACCCTCCATTACACGGGCTTCGGCGGGCTGGGAGGCAGCCTCGCAACCGGCTGCCTCAGCGGAGTGTGGCGAGAGAAACGCATGCCGCCGTGGGTGTAGTGGAGCTTGCTCACAAACCCTAGACACCCTTATAGTCCGGCGTAGGTTGTCGTGGAGTTTTAGTCGGTTGTACGTATGTCAAATAAGTGCTAGTACATTATTTTAGAAAAGATTTTGTCATACCTGCTTCTATGTTTTGTTAAAATTATCTTGTATATTTACACTGCTTCATCAGAACTTATAATATCTAATAAGTCTATGTTCTCTGACTGTTGCCAGCTCTCACCAGAACACTACTCAAACAGTATATGTGACATCTGCATACAGTCCCTGAGAAGTTCCCTCAGGTTTAAAGAACAAGTGCTAAGGACAGAAAGGGAACTCCTGGCCAGAGTCAAGGAAGCTGCTGAGGGTATTGTAATTTCAAATATATTTTTAAATTTGTAACTATATTATACCATTTTTTATTAAAGAGGTTAAGAAAATAATATACTCAGTGAAATACCTTTTTCTCCCCTGTTTCTAGACCCATTGTTTTTATTATATATAGTCTTTTTAAACCCCACTGTGACTTGAAAGGAAAAAGCTACATTAAAAAGAGAAACATGTATATATATCCTATATGTATGTATACGAGTATATATAGCATGTAGGATTTAATGTACGATAGAAAGAGATGGAATACATTGTACAGTGCTTCTTATATTTGTGGTCTCATTTTATATTGCACTATCTAATTGTCGATTGCGTACCTCCGAAATAGCCTATGGTGGCTTTCTGCTACTCTGGGAGACCCCAATGGGGGCTTTGAGAATCTTTAAAGTATTTGTTCAGATCAAGCCACCAACAGTATAGATGCAATGCACATACCTCTACCGTATTGTAGCTGGCCACTAAGCTTCAGCGAAATAGTTAAATTGTGATGATGCAGTTGCAGATTGATTACAATGTGCGTACGTCTCGATCGATTGATTCAAAAGCCGAGTAATATGTCAACTTCAACTTCAACATTTAAATAATGGCGTCTCATAGATACGATTTCTGCCAGTGTCAAGTTAGTCATGGGAGAATCACTTTATAGGTAGTATTAAATATGAATTGTATAATTTTGCTCTTCCATATTAGGCCAGTGTAATATCCAAGGATAAAAACAAGCTGCGAGCACTACTTAGTGTCTATATGATTTAATTAATCCAGTGGTAGGTGGTAGAGCCACGCTGAACCTATTACTGGTTTCAGCAAGAATGGGTCGGCTTGCCCGGGGGACTACCACCCTCTCACAGAAAACCGACATGAAGTAACAGTGTTTGCATTGTTGCGTTTCGTTCGGTCAGTGAGAGCGCCGCTTACCCCCCCTCCTCTCTCCATCCCCTCCCCATACTCCACTCCCCCTCCATCAAACAGGCTGGCAACGCACTTGCGACTCCCTTGGTGTTGCAAGTGTCTATGGACGGTGGTGATCACTTAACATCAGGTGACCCACCCGTTCATTGCCTCCAATGATATATAAAAAAAAAGTCTTTCATATTTTCAGATGAGAAACCCCTCTGTGTGAAGTTGGAACCGAAACAAGACAGCTGCGATGACTCTGATGATTACACTTTAGCGGATGCAGGTGAGAGACCATAAATTTGGTTATTTAATATTGTTTCAAACCAGGAAGATCTCAGAGGAAATGAAATAGCACAATCTCACTTCAGGACTTCAATACAGCAGAGCGATGACATATAAAAACCCAAGACACACAGTCTCGAATAAAAGTAGCGCTCAAAACCGTCCTGCAAAAACTCCCCAATATACATATGGATATAGTTATGCGATAAACTTATGGTTTTGCAAACTCGACCTTACCTGAATGGTTTAAAGTTGTTTTTACTAGGACTCAAGCGACGCGAGACTATTTGAAATTAGTGCATAATCCAAAATGAAGCACTCGTGAGACATTAAGTGTGCATCTTGAGTTTTCTTAGATCAATACTGCAGAGTACTGAGAACTACTTATACATACATGGTGTTTTACAAGCCGACACTTCGTTTTTTTCTTCCGAACTGACTACACTATTGGATTTACAAGCCTTTCATATAATCTATCACGCCTTTTATTCACATTTCATACTCACAACCACATAGTTAAAGAACGATTCATTTTTTTTTATATCATAGAAGGCAAACAAACAGTTGGCTCACCTGATGTTGAAAGTGTGTTGCCAGTTTGTGTTAGAGGGAAGGGGATTGGAGAGGAGAGAGAAGGGGAGGTGGGCCTCCGGCGCTCCCACTGACCGAACGAAACGCAACAATGCAACTATGGTACTACCCCGGATGAGCCAACCCATTCATGCTGAAACCAGTAATAGCTACAGCGTGGCTCTACCACCTATAAATCTGGCTAGCTACCACTCTCAAGTAGGAAGACTGTGCCAAGCACCTGTTGGTGTATTCCAGCAACTGCATTTGAGGAGCCAGTCCTTTTCTCGGCTTAGCGTGTTTAGTATCTTACACCGTTCATTTAACATCGGGTAAAATTATTAAAGAATCAAAAACTAATTTCACAGTACGGGAAGTACCATTGGATGATATAAAGATAGAAGAAAAAGAATTAATGAAGGCGAAAGATAAGAAGAGGAGAAAAATGAGCAGATCAGTGAAGTCCAGTAAATCGGAGAGGAGTTGGCGAACAGAGAAAATAAGAAATATAGTTTCAAGAATGACTTCAATAAGTATGTGATTTTTTTGTAAGTCATCATTTAAATTAATACAGCATTATCTTCTTTATATATGTAATTCTTCTGTACGTCTGTGACTGAACTCCTGAACTAAACGGCTGGATAGATTTTGTTGGATTGTTTTGTGTGTACCGGTGGATTTAAGAATGGTTTCGAATCACAATTCAAACCGATGTGTGGCGTTGTGGTTGTATTTTAAGTTTTTATTTTTTATTAAAGCAGCAGAACGTCCGTCGGGCCCATTAGATGTATCGTATACATAAAAGTAACGGGCCCAGGGGACGTTATCCCGCACTGATAATAAAAAAAAAAAATTAGTGCGTGTAACAGTCACACGCGACTGAAGTAAAACTTTTTAATTTCTTACTTCAGACCAGATTGCAGCACGGTCACGCGCCCATATATACATAATTAATTCTATTGTATGATTTTTATTATTATTCAATATAATATTTTTTATTAATTTATTTTCAACAAATTTTGATTGGTTTGTTTATAAACTATTAATTGACAAATTCAAAAATATAATATTTAAAAACCGAATGGTAAAGAAACGCCATATTGTCGTAACGGAGTTCCGTTGCATTGTCGTCCAGTTACCTCCGAATCGCGCCTAAAGAAATATTACTTCAACAAATAATATACCTAATCCTTCCTCATGAATCACTTTATGTACTGGTGAAAACCGGATAACAATCCTTACAGTAGTTTTGAGTTTATCGCGAACAGACAGACAGACGTGGTAGAGCACTTTGTTTTGTAATCTGGAGTTATGATAGAAGTGTACATTTGGACGCACATCACGGAAAAACTACTCTATAGATCTCTATTTAAAAAAAAACTTTACCTATTAGACGCCTAGTACCTGATTTATAAAAATCCTATCATGATATATTGCTTGAATATAAGATTATTACAGTTTTATAAAAAACCGGCATCTCTATTGTGACTCCCCTGGTGTACTAGTGTCTATGGACGGCGGTGATCACTTACCATCGGGTGACCCGTCTGTTCGTTTGCCTCCTATAATATAAAAAAAAACCTTTGCCCGATAAAAGAGCTATATAATACTGAATGAATTTTGCAAATCGGACCAGTAGATCCTGAGATTAGCCCCTACAACGTTACAAACTCACAAACTTTACCTTTTTATAATATTAATTAGTTTTTTTTTATAGTAGTATGGCAAAACGACTGCACTGTGCCTGATGGTAAGCATATTACAATCCAAAAACAATGGCGACCACCGAGTGACACACTATCCATCGCCGGTCGCCGCTGTCATGCCGGCCTACGAATAGCTGGATATGCACAGGCTGATCCCGAAACGCGACCCGCAGAAGCGAATCACTATGACGGGCTTTTCCACAATATACATGGTGGTTGCGACCCAGTCAGGCTGTAGAACCCTACCAGCCCGCTATCGCCATTGCCTCGTTCGTTATTCAGCAGGGTGCACCACGTGCTGGTGAGGTTGGCTTGGGTGTCTCAAGTCTTATGATGTTATTTGACACCCCTTACACCCGAAAAGAATAGATAGCGCTTTAAGTTAATTTGTTGACAGAAAACTGTAGGACTGATGGTCACAGATATCTCATAGATGGCGTTACGTTTTAATTTTGAATTTATTTTTCAATTTCAGTTTATTTTATGATGCACGTATTCTATTCAATTCTATATATAATAACTGAACCACAGTAACGTGTGGCCGGGTCTGCTACAATTGTAAATTAAAAAAAATAATATTGTTAATAACTTCTAAGTAAGCACAATATTACAATCTCTTTTACGATACATTCTCTTGAATTTATTTCTTAACTTTGGTTTAATGATATTTGCCAACTTATTCTGGTCCTTACAACTATTACTAACGTGAGGTATGTACGCGGCGTCGGTGCGCCAATGAGGATGCACCGTGTCCGTATCCCGCGTACTAGAGCTAGACTCACCGTGGGACCATGGGGCCCAACCAAGTTACTTATCTACAATCGCTAACACCAGTAGATAACGGAAAAATATATGGAGATGACGTATCTGAACGCTATATCACGTGATCAAAACAAATAATTATCAGTATCAGTAAATTAACTGTAAGCTTTTTTTTTTTTCTCGAACAGACTACTCTATTGACCTGGCAAGGTCTTTACAGCTTCAGTTAAGACCTAAAATCACGTGATATAGCGTTCAGATATGTCATCTCCATATATTTTTCCGTTTTCTACTGGTGTTAGCGATTGTAGATAAGTAACTTAGATAGGCCGGATCGCGATACGTTATAGATGTTACTCATAGCTCTATACACCATTTAATTACACTGTAATATTATAACATTAATTAATTTTGGATATATTAATTATTTTCACAAGGAATAACCGTATATCTCAACATTAGGCCCTTCCCTTCCAGATTCATCGGATATAGCGGATATGAAAACGAAAAAGATCGTAAAGAAAAGAACAATAACCCTAGAACCAATGTCAAAAATTAACCTCGTCTGGACTAGAACGACCCAAGACAAAGTGAAGCACCGTGAGAACTTGCAGACAATTCTGAACTATTCGAACGCTACTCCGTTCAAGAACAAATCTCTTTTGGGCTTCATATGTGGCTACTGTGAAGCAGCATACCCGGACCCATCAGATCTGAGGCAGCACACTGTATCTGACCACAAGAAGGAACGTCTAGACTTCAAATCCACCTTCGATATGACAGAATACAATGTTAAATTGGACATTGTTGATCTTATATGCACGTTATGCGACAGTAGAATGGAAAATCTGAACACTTTAAAAGATCATTTAGTCAAGATACATGACAAAACAATATACAATGATATCAAGGACCATATACTCCAGTTTAAATTGAAGAAGGGTGATGTTTTCGATTGTGCTATGTGCACATCCACGTATGAAACGTTCAAGATGCTCAAACAACATATGAACAAGCATTACAGTAACTACGTCTGCGTTAAGTGTGGAACGGCATTTGCAACGAAGAGATCTTTAAATGCACATCGTACCACCCACCAGGAGGGCAGTTTTAAATGCGATCATTGTGAGAAGGTCTTCGCAAGTAGATCCAAGAAGTGTTACCACGAGAAGATGAAGCATTTAGGTGCGAGGAATATATCAAACTGCCCATACTGCGATGAACCGTTTCGGAGTTACTATCAACGGAATCAACACTTAGTGAAAGTTCACAACAACGAGGCACAATATAAATGCAATGTTTGCAATAAATCCTACATATTAAAGTCGTTATTAATGTATCATATAAAGAAGAACCATCTGATGGAGAAGAATTGCCAGTGTACTGAATGTGGGTACCGTTTCTTCAGTAAGAAAGCTCTCAAGGCGCATATGGTGAAGCATACTGGAGAGCGGATATATGCATGCGAAGTGTGCAATAAATCATATGCGAGGAAGTATACACTCAGGGAGCATATGCGGATACACAATAACGATAGGCGGTTTAAGTGTGAAGTGTGCGGATCGACTTTTGTGCAAAAGTGTAGTTTGAAGAGTCACCTGTTGTCGAACCATGGGATTAGTATGGCGGCTTGTGATATAACTTCATCATAGGATTGGCCGTGATAGAGCATCTTAATTAGTTAATTTCTCAACTCTGGTAGTAATTTTTGAAGTGGTGATCATGATCAGTGTTTGATCTGGAGCTATCAGTCAAGGAGGGATGTAGAAGTGTGATATTACTTCATCATAGGATTTGCCGTGATAGATAATTTTTGGTTTCTCATCTCTGGTACTAATCTTTGAAGCAATAATGATGATCAGTGATTGATCTGGAGCTATCAGTGAAGGAGGGTTGTAGAAGTGTGATATTACTTCATCATAGGTTTTGCCGTGATTGAACATTTTTGGTTTCTCATCTCCGATACTAATCTTTGAAGCAATAATGATGATCAGTGATTGATCTGGAGCTATCAGTGAAGGAGGGTTGTAGAAGTGTGATATTACTTCATCATAGAATTTGCCGTGATAGATCATTTTTGGTTTCCCATCTCTGGTACTAACCTTTGAAGCAATAATGATGATCAGTGACTGAGCTGGAGCTATCAGTTAATGAGGGTTGTAGGGTTTTCCTGTCTCCAGCTAGCTAGGACCCTCAAATCGAAAGTCTCTTGCCACCTTTTTGTGTGTTCTGGTAGTTACAGTTGAGAGGTTCTTGCTTGAACTAATTTTGTTTCAACAGGTTTAATCAAATGGACCTGACATTTTTTTTATGGCAAAAGCAGGCAAACGCACAAGTGGGTCACATGATGTTAAGTGATCACCACCGTCCATGAACACTAGCAACACCAGGGGAGTCGCAAGTGCGTTGCTAGCTTGTGTATGGGCGAAGGGTAGACCGGAGCTCTCACTGACCGAACGAAATGCAACAATACGTGCACTGTTACTTCACGTCGGTGTTTCTGTGAGAGGGTGTTACTACTCCGGACGAGCCGACCCATCATCATCATCATGCTTATCCCATTTAAGTAGGGTCGGCACAACATGTTTTCTTTTTCCACTCTCTCCTGTCAAATGCCATTTCAGTATTCACACATCATTTTTTACGCAGTCCATCCATACCTTTTTCGGTCTTCCTCTACTCGTATATCCGTCCACAAACATACTCAACACTTTCTAGTTACATGGTTTTCATCTCATTTCTTCGGTCGAGCCGACCCATTCGTGCTAAAACCAGTAATAGCTACAGCGTGGCTCTACCACCTTAAAAAAAATGAACTTCGGAGACGGTTATAGAACCCTGTGTTGGGCAGATATGTCGTGTTCATTGTCAGTGTCAGTTATACTGAGAATTGGGATAAAATATCTGAGAAGTCGTTGTTTTTAGGTATTATTTATAATATATAAAGACTAGGGGTGTGATCCGGATTGAATATTCTTAAAATAACTATTCGAATATTTTTTTAAATAAAGAAGAAATATTAAACTAATAGTCATGAGAAACGATAGAAAATTCTCCAATGATTTTTCTTGTAAACAAAATGTAACAAAACTATTTCATAAGATAAACAGTGAACTTTCTTATTTATTATAAATTTTCAAACTAGTTTCATTAAAATTTCTTCGACTGACAGACGAATATATTGAACTAATTTTGTATATTAATAGTTATTTAGTATCTCATAAATATATAATTCGTTAAAATAGTTTGAATTATTTGCACAATTGATACTATTTGAATAATTCGAATCGAATTATTCGGTTCCATTTATAATCGAATAATTCGAACATTCGCACACCCCTAATAAAGAAATATATGAAACCTTGAACCTACACTATGAGGCTAATGTCTAAGCGCAAATGATGTTTCTAGATATTATTAGGAATCACAGAAGTATAAAGAATATAAAAATAAATCCCACTTCTGATATTAGATACCAGAAATGGATTTATATAAAAAATAACACAATTACGTATCTCTACACGAAAACTCACATCAACAATTAAATCACAAGTAACACAATAATTCATAAAAACCCAGAGAAATACAAATAACAATGTAAATTGGAAAGAACGCACGCAATACAACCTTCCAGAGAGACGACCGAGCAAGAATGTTTTTAATGAGTTGACCGACTCGCCGATAAGTTCGACCAATGGCGTGTCAAGTCAACACCCCCGCTGTAGTCAATAATAGTACAGAGAATGCTAACAATATTATTTATAGTTTATATCCGGCTACCACAATATTGTTTTTCAACAGAATATTTAATTTAACTATCCTGAGAATATACTTTATGGACAGAGGAAAAACAATTGAAAACAAAAATAAACTTTGTAAATAAGTGTTATTCGTTTACTTTCACACTCCTGCTTATGCTCACCACACCGATTGCCCCCACTTCGTCGTAGCTTCTCAACAATACTTTATATAAAACGTAGAACCTGATGAACGAAGAGTGACTAATAAAGACATCTGAATTTATTAACTCTAATTATTTTCTTTTTTTCGAACTGATTACGCTATTGACCTAGCAAGGTCTTAACAGCTTCACTGGACTACTAAGGCAAGCGCTTAAGGCACTCAACCGATTTTATTTGGGCAACTAGCTCAAGAGTGCTCGTCACACCTCGGCTTGGGCTGCCTGCCCTGGGAGCTGGAGGCGGAAGTTCTTGCCGCCTTGTACGAGTTCACGCTGGAGGCAGGACCTGGCGGACTAGCGTTTCGGGCGTTATACTATTGACGATGTCCGCCCGGTCCTGCCGGAGTGGGGAGAAAGAAGTTGGGGATTCCTGTCGTTCCGACTGGTGCAGATGCTCACCGGACACGGCTGTTTCGGGTGGTACCTGCACTAGATCGCTCGTAGTGAGTTCTGCCTGAGTGTGCTGCGTGGGAGGAACAGCGCCGCGGTCTTGCTGCGGCGGTAGGTAAGAATTGTGGTTGCGAGGACGTCATCTCGCAGAAGGAGACGGCGGAGAGGGTTCACGACGATGATACTCTGAGCGGCCCTCTTCGTCAACGGACGACCGGAGGGAGGAGGCGGCGATTACCCAACAAAATGGTTGGACCGTACACCGTGGGGTTTTAGTCCGTGCGAGTCTGACATAACCCATTCTCTTTCCTCCGAGAGGGTGGTGTATGTATAAGGGATTTCCCCAAATTAATAAAAAAAAAGAGCTGTTACCTGATACATGCAGTTCGCGACCTATCTGAGCTAACCTAAGCTACATATTTATACTTATATGAGTTATTGAAACATATATGTGTACGACGCATACATACCTCGACAACTCTTATATATATTTTGTGTCGGATAATAATCTAAACTATTTCAGTTTGATAAGGGAAAAAATAAAACCCTTCCACTTGCCTGTGTAAGCGTGTATGCGTGCACGTGTGTGGAGGTGATATGTGTAATGTTGTTGCATTGTTGTATGATTTTGTGTGAGTGAATCGCGCGAGCAGCGCACGCAAGGGCTCCACGCCAAGGGAACGGACCCAGGCTTGAGCCGCTGCCGCTCTAATTATTATCTACGTTTCTCTCGTACTTAAGTCGCGTCCTCATTAAAATTACAATAACTTTTGATAGAGTGAACCGATTTTAATGAAACAAAGATTAAATGATACTCAAAGATATGTTTTATGAATTTTTTTATTGAAGAGGTTTTGTCATAAACGCAGTATATTAGCAGTGATGCGTGTTCAGACAGACATACAGACATTTCTAAAATTGATTGAAATGTATTTTATTACTTATTCTTAGACACCTGCAACATTTTTTTTTTACAAAAATAGCACGCCAAAATGGATGCACTATGCCTGATAGTAGGTACAGTACAATCCAAAAACAAAGGCGACCACCGAGTGACACACTATCCATCGTCGGTCGCCGCTGTCATGCCGACCTGCGAAAAGCTGGATATGCACAGGCTGATCCCGAAACGCGACCCGCAGAAGCGAATCACAATGACGGGCTTTTTCGCCATATACATGGTGGCTGCGACCCAGTCAGGCTGTAGAACCCTATCACCCCGCTTTCGCCATTGCCTCGTTCGGTATTCAGCAGGGTGCACCACGTGCAGGTGATAATGCTTGGGGGTCTCAAGCCTTATGATGTAAAAAGTACAGACACGTCAATTTTTTTTTTTTTTTCGAACTCACTACCCTTTTGACCAAGCAAGGTCTTAACAGCTTCACCAGACTACTGACACGTCAGATTTACATTCTTATTATATGTATAGATCTATCTCTCAAACCTGAAAGTAATAACGTGGTACTCACTCTATCACATCCAGCTAAATATTTTCACTTTTACTGGCGCTTAGTTTTCTCTGATAGTAGATTATGAAATGCAAAATTTTCAAATCCAACTAACCATTTTAAAAATTGACCGACGTATGTTCGCTTTTGCTCGACTTGCCGTACATTTGGCCTCTGCCTGCCATGAAAAAATCCAAACCTCCGACAACGATTATGCAAAATTTTCGATTGACTGGTCGTCACAAACAATCTCACATTCGCATCTATACATGTAATAAGAATTTTAATCTAACGTGTCGCTACTTTTTACATTTTTGTAAAAAAAACATTGTTGCACGTGTCTAGGAATACCTACGTAATAAAATACATTTCTTCTATATTCAAAATCAAAATATCCTTTATTCAATTTAGGCCCTGACAAGGCGCTTATGAACGTCAAAGCTACTACCGGTTCGGAAAACAGCCCAGTCATCGAGAAGAACCGGCAAGAAACTCGATCTGGTTTATCTTTTCATGTCATATATTTCTATAGTAATATAAATATTCACATTCGTTATTAGTGGATGCACAGAGAGGGGCGTCATTTCCAGACGTCACAATCATTCACGTATTGATCCACCCTATAATAGCCTTTAGATATTAAAACCCGCTTGACATATTCCTATTACAAAAACGAGCAGTTCGAGCAATTTATAATATGAGGCCTCGCGAATCATTAAAGACTAAGTTTCAGGAATTCGGTATCTTAACTCTGCCCTCCCAATATATTCTAGATAATTTAATGTATGTCCGCAAAAATTCAGATATGTTGGATCTAGTAAAAGACCAGCATAATTTAAATACTAGAAACAGCAACAAATTGGTCATTCCATGCTTCAGGCTCACTAAATCCAAAAACAGTTTTTTAGGTAATAGTGTTAAGTTTTATAATAAAGTCCCAAAACACATTACCGATATACTAAACTCGTCACATCGGCAATGTTGGTTAAATAATTGAGAAACCGTCGCCGCGGGACGTGACCGGTAATATACATACTGTCCTCGAATTTAGCTGCTTCCATTGAATACGTAATGATGATTTGCCTTTGTTTTTATCTTTTTACGTATTTCATTACTCCTCTTTCATATTACTTGTTATGCTGTTGCGTGCACTTTTAATCAATTTATTCTTATCATTTGATTGAATATGTAATTGAAACTGTTGTATCAATTCGATCGGTTATGCGTTCAGTTACGTTTTTTATGATTTTGGTGATAGGATTTCGGATAAATAACCTTGTGAAGTTGATACAGGTGGTTTGAATATTTTTAGTTTAGTTTAATTATTTATTCGAAGGTGGTACAGCCACGCTGAAGCTATTACTGGATTCAGCATGAATGGGTCGACTCGCCCGGGGTACTACCTGACCCACAGAAACACGACTTGAAGTAACAGTGCTTACATTTTTGCGTTTCGTTCGGTCAGTGAGAGCACCGGAGGCCCACCTCCTCTCTGTCCTCCCTTCCTGCCAAACACAGGCTGGCAACACATTTGCTAGTCCCCTCGTGTTGCTAATGTCTATGGACAGCGGTGATTACTTAACATCAAGTGACCCGCCTGTTCGTTTGCCTCCTATAATATATATATATATATTTGTAATATTCAAATTTTAGAGAACACTAATAGTATATTAATATTTAGATAATATATTGATATAATAAGATGAAATGATGAAGACGTTGATATTAATTATAAGTTATGTTATTTATATAGGGAGAGGGACTTTGATTAAATATAGTAATGAAGTAATACAAGTCTTTAATATTATTATGTAGTTTCCAATGTGAAAGAGAAAAAAAATAGAATAATATCGTTTTTTGTTTTAAAATATGACAATTAACAGTTTCGACTGTATTTCTTTTTAATAGGAGAATCGTTAACAATTATACTCACTGTTAACGACTTTGTACAAAATGGGTTGTGAAAGCATAAACACTGAGTTTGTTTTGAATACTGTTTAGATGGAGATATTTTTTTTTTTTTTTATTATAGGAGGCAAACGAACAGACGGGTCAAACGATGGTAAGTGATCACCGCCGTCCATAGACACTAGCAACACCAAGGGAGTCACCAGTGCGTTGCCGGCCTTTTATAGAAGTATACGCTCGTTTCTTAAAAGTTTGCATTTCATAATTGTTTGGAAATACCGCCGCTGGGAGTCGATTCCACAAGGTCGAAGTACGAGGCAGAAACGACCTTGAAAATCTCACCGTGGAAGACCTCCACTCATCCAGGTGGTGTGGATGAAATTTTAGTGTTTGGCGGGTAGTACGATGTTGGAAATTAGCGGCAGGTATAAGTCCAAACAACTCCTCTGAACACTCACCGTGGTAAATGCGATAAAGAACGCAAAGAGACGCGATGTCCCGACGCAGTGCCAATGAGTCGAGCCG